>JACJUY010001226.1:67539-87877 GCA_014220935.1 Platorchestia sp. MABIK | reverse complement strand
CTTTTCTCCCGTTTCAGCACTGATGATGGAATTTTAATTCCGAAACGTTTGCAATAAATGTAATGTTCGTTTTTACTCTGGTTCTTCTTTTTATTCTACGAATAAGATTCTCGAAGAATCGCCCTATTGGAAGTACAATAAAGATTAGTCTCACACTGCAAACTGAAATGTTATTGAGTGAAAAAGCAAAAATAAAATACTTAAGTATACCGTATGTCTGGTTTAAGCAAAGGATGTAATGTTGGTCCAATTTACCACGAGTAAATGTCAGGTAGAAATGATCTACATCGAGGTGAGCATCTGAGTTCTGAACACGTCACTTGCTCTAAGCAAAAGCAAACGACCTCTCAGCGAACCTGTGAATGATTCCCTTGAACTTCAAACGGTGCAGCTAGACTTCCTTCGTCTCTCACAATCTAGAGCGTTCCACAGTTTGAGCCGCTTGGTGGTTTGTTAGGTTTGAAGGTAACGAACAATTCGTGAATGAGTTTTGACTTTTCTCACTTTCTCCTATCACTGTAAGATATCTATGAGCCTTGTACTAACTGCTACAATAATTATTCCTCAAAATTAAGAAAATACCTTTCTTGCGGGTAAATTTAAGGAAATATATCAGGAACATCTGAGAAAATGTTTCAGATAAACCATACGCGAAAGTTTCGGGCCACGACCTATCATGAGCTATAAAGGAATGAAAAAGGAAAAAGAGAAGAAAAACATAAAAACTTGGACTCACAAATCAAGAGAAAATTCTAGCAAAATGTGGAAAATTTAAACTTAGCTGAGAGGTGTTGAAACTTAAATACACAAGCAGAACATTGGACGAGAAGTGATCCTGGAGTCCAAATGATTCCAACTTATAATGCGTAGAGAGATTAGGTATTTAGCATGTTCTTTGGCTCCTGGTGGAGTTAATGCCAATAATTTTGGAATGAAATCATTTATCGAATTCAACGATGCATTGTGTGATATCTTTGTTCTAGTTCGTCTATGAATTCTGTCGTGCGTGGTGTGCATCTTTTTTTTTGCCTAACAGGCTTTATTTTACATAGCAGATGGCGGAGTTTATTAGAATTAGTCCTATAACTGAAATCCTCCACTTCTTCCTATCCCTTCGACGAGTATTAACTCCCGAGCAGATTTTCATGGCAAAATCCAGATTTCTGAAGATGCTTCTTCTATGATAAGATTGGTCAATAAATTCAATAAAAACTGAAAATATGAATCTTCATATGCTAACAAGCTCGAGCCGGGACTAAATTTACCTGTTAAGTACCTCTTTTCGGTAGCCAGTTGGTTAAAATCATAACCAGATCTCGTTTGACTCGTTGGGTGTATTCTTACGTTAAAATAATCCAGAAAAGTATGCGTTTCTAGAAAGCCTACTCAATCCATTTTACTTGAATATCTTCATGATTTATGAATCCTTTTCCATTTATGTGAATTTTTACAATCGATCAACTTTCGCACATTAACAACCTGATGATAAACCGTGGATCGAAGCGTATCAATAGATTTATTTCATGATTTTATAGCCATGTGCTGAGTGATTATTTCCCTAACAAATTTAGAGGAGTTGCTGTTTGCAAAATCTAAGATTTCACAAATTCCATCTCATGGGTGGCTTCTGAGTGAGACATTGTGGTTATTCGTTAAGAAAGACGGAACGATAGAATTTGACGTGAATGTCAAAACTTATTTTCCGGTTCTTTTGTTTGTAAGAATTATACTTGATTACGAGCGAAAACGAGTTGTGCCCTTACGTTCACCGTGCCATGGATGAACCAGGAAGCGAAAAATATTTCTTTTTGCAAGAAATTGGCATTAGCACTCTAAGTTATCAGTTATTAGAGTTTTTGAGATCCCACGGGGATATCGAAAGTGATGGGTTAAAATTTTATTACTATCATGAGGGAATTTTAGTAAATGGAAAATGTTTGGAAGTTGGAACTTCTAGGTTGGTCAATTCAATAATATAATTTCCAAAATATTCTGCTCTCATTTTTAATACATATTTCTTCCAGAATCTGAAAAAAGGAACTTTTACTGAGTGTGATTTCAATGTTCCCTATTTAGCATGTATTTGTATATAATGAGTTTCAGATTAGTAGATATAAAAGCCTGAAAGAGTGCTATTAAATTTAGAAAAAGAATGGGTTGTCTGCACTAGCAATAGTGAAGCTTCCGTAAAAATAAATAAAGTGCTTCGTTTTTGTAAGGTACTATAAGGTGATAAGAGATTCGAAATTTCATTTCGAAGACCATGAAACCTGTTCCGATGAAATGACATAGGCGCTTGTATTGTAGCAGTAGAACCAGGTCTCGACGAACTGTGAGAAGCATTAAGTCCAAGACCACAAAAGAGGAGCCATAAGGGAACCATAGTTCATCTTGCTAATGTTCAGGGGAAAATAAGCCAGGGTAAATTTCACAAAGTTCAGGGGCAGTCGATAAATAAAAATAATAATTGGGAGGAATATTATCATATGATTCGAATTCTGTATTTGACCAAAGAATGATCAGTTTCATTTTAACAGTCACTAGGCAAAAGCACTATTAACAGTCACTAGACACTATTCGCGTTTAGATTAAAAAAGAAGTCTGAAATTATGCACTTCGCCAATATTCTCCTTCCCAACTTCAATTTAAATTTTTGATACCTCAGACTGGCCTTCGTGAGTGTATCGTGAAGTGGTTTTGGTTAGCTTGTTGTGCTAATAGATTTTTCTGTCACTTCTTTTCTAGAACACGTGTATTTAATTGACTTGCAGCTGCTCACCGACGGTGCGTTTCACTTTCCATGATGACGACGTCCCGATCTGCAACATTCGTTCCCTGGAAAATTGTAATAATTTGGTGAAACGGCCTTTTCATTGTGTTAAAATAGCATGCATTTTTGTTTGGACATGAAGAATAATGGGTGAATGAGATTTTTATAATTTCTTCTCAATCACTCTTTTATTGCTCGTGCGTGATTGGTCACTAACGGCATGGGACTTGAGAACCATCAGTAAATGGGCCACTCAATTCGTTTGTACTATTACATTCTATTTTGTCTGAACTCCAGTACAGCGCTCCACAGTATCATGGGGAACTAGGACTGGTTTTCATAATTCTAGCATTTCAAATTGTACAACTGTTGTGTGCGTATGTTAGTGTGGTGAAACCGGACCATTGCTACAACATTGTGAGAGTTAAACTTTATTTTCATTGAAATTGACTAAAGATTCGTCATCACAAAATCCTGATACATAAATTCTAAGAAGCATCGAAGCTGTGAAGAACACGAAAAGGGTTGTAACTTTGAATCTTGCTGAAATTCATCACGTAGACAAATCATTCTTATCAACGGATAAAAGTAATAAAAATTGTTATGAGATAGCTTCATGGCAGGAAAACAATCTATAAGAATAGTTCAAACACAGCAGCATTTTCTGATTCAAACAGTGATAGTGCATTTAGTCATAAATAAGGCTCAAGCGCAGCAAATGTTCAAACTTACACGGCACCCACAATGGCGCACAAAACAGATGTAGCGCCTTCACTATATTAGTCTTTTCTTTGTGCTTGCAATAACCATTCATCGATGTATACTAATGATCTTTCATACAACTTTTCCTTATCGCATGGCGAGGTTTACGAACAAGTTTGCTGCAGGAGCAATATGATTTGTCATAAAATTTGATTAAATCAAAATCAATGTCATCACTTCATCTACATGAAGGAAAAGTCATAAATTCAAAAGTTTCTTTCATTTTCTTCCGATTCAATGAATCTACAAATCATCATTACCTCATAGTCACCATCATTCATTTATTGACACGATTCACATTGCTTAGACATGAGACTCTGGACAACTTGAAACAATGATCATTTCTCTGACACAACACTCATCGCAACGCTGGAAAGGCAGCTTTAAAACGATCCCGAACGCTCCATCAGGGTAACTTGAACTCTATGCACCATGCTATTCTGACTGCCTAGGTATCTCTGTCCTGGCCCACGGCTATTTGGTCCATAGTGAATTATTTGGCTAGCGAGAGCAGGTGCTTGTCTTTCTCGTGTTTCAGAAGGGTCTGTTTCCTCTCTGCAAATGAAATTGCTGTCAATGCGAAATTGTAGTGCAAATAAATAAACAATCAAAGAACTCGGGCAATGCAGCTTTTTGAGCCAGCTAAGTGCTTCGTAAAAGCAAAAGCTTGGAGAGAGTGATCCTAACATTTTTATTGGGATTACAGCACAATCTGAAGGCTTGAATGGTTTACAGTGACCTTAGATTCGAGTTTGTTTTTCCAACACTGCGACTCCAAATGGTAGAAACGTATGATTAATTTCCGCGAGCAATTGAAGCTCGGTCATGTTGAAAAGTTAAAGTTAATATTTACGCAAAAGTTTTGTGTCAAATAACGTCACTTCAACTGAGAATGGGAAGCAAATTTCTTGTCAATGAATGGCGTCAGCTGATAGGGCAGAAATGTTTAATAAAAAATTTAAAATTGTGAAATGTGGTTTTAAATATTTTGTTGCAGACATCGTCAATTAGAGGGTCAAAATTTCAAAATATCCCACAAAATCTCATCGTAGACTCTGAATTCATATCATTACAAAAAATCTTTTTATCTGCGAACTTTCTCTACTTCACAAGAAATGACACCTTTAGAAAAAGTATTCGCTCATACTAGGTTTGTCGTTTACCTCGTTGATCAAACTCCGTGCACTATTTTGCTCAGGAGTCGCACTTGGCAGCGGCTGTGAGGCACGTGGAGCACCTGCGTGGGACTGCGCCTAAGACCAGATCCGATATAAGGAGAGCTTAAAGGGAGTTTCATAGGGAACTTAACGAGGTTTCCTTAGCCATTTGTGCCGCAGTTCGTCCATTATTGCTACTTAGAGGCTCACCATTCTGACCAATAGGCAGCATTTGCCGGAGCTATGCAGAGCCGGCAATTCATTTACAAGTGCGCTATGTTTTCAGTAACATGGACCCTCGGTTGGCTTCCCTTCCCGTCCCTTTCCTCTCAAGGAGAAAGAAACAAGGCATTTCAGAGATTATAATGGTTAAGAAGTAGACTTTGAAACTCTAAATGTACTTCTTTTCGTGTAGATAAAGTTTCAAATACCTACTTATTTATGGAACAAAAACTTTTTTTGGGAAAAGAATGAATTGAAAAGAAATGCATTGTAGCGAAGAATACAGTAAGGTCTTTTGATTTTGCAATGGCGTAAATGACAGAACACAAGACAAGTGAAGGTGAGGGAACGAAGCACAACTACTTCTCAGCACACTCAAACGACTCTATCAGCTTTAACTTGTCAATAAACATTAGTGAGCGCTACACACCGGCTCATCTTGTGCATGGCTATTTGCTAATGAAACTTCAAAGACCTCATTGAGGCTTAAACTTCTATCATTTTCTTTACCGTCTCATACTGGTGCTTTCCATTAACCACTGGAAGCAAAACTAAAAAAAAAATAAGTTTATCAAATGAGAACAAGTTATTTACTAAACATCATTGAGCTTTTATACAATGACCAAGTGTATGGCAAACTTGCATTTCGTGTAATTTAACTAATATACTGTACTGGAAATCTTCATAGAAAGCGACTCACTGCGTATTCACTGACACACACAACATTCAATCTACGTCCTTCAGGAGGAGGTCTTTTGCGCTACACTTTTCACTCCCCAAGATGAGAAATCAAAAAGTTTAGTAATGCTAACAAATGATGCAAAATACTTCTGAATACTTGTATTTCCCACAATTTCATTCTTACTATAATGAGATGATTGTTTTGGAGACAATTGTTGTACAGAAACATGCAGACTTTAATGTAAACTGTCTCTTGAAGAAGACACGATGCATGTTCGAACACAGCTCGCTAAAGTCATTCTCGCACTTCATATTCAATTAGAGCTTCGTGTTTACTGACGCTACATGCAGAAGTTTTCGCCGGAAAATACTCTGTGGATAATTCGAGTAAGGTTTGGGTTTCAGGTCCTTGAAACATAAAAAATAGGTTTATGACCTGCAATGTAATATAATGAATAAATTGAAATCATTCTTCGATAAACCATGTTTTATCTTTCTTTCATGGAAAATTCGAGTTGAACCTTTCAATATCTCCATCGTTGTATGTGATTTTTCCGTGAATATTGCGAGTGTGTTTTATCATTTTCTTAGTAAATTCTTTGAAACAATTGTGGGGAAAACGAACTGCAGTCGGTTCATATCTCTTTCAAACTTTGCTCCAAAGTACACAACCTAGCAGCGAGCGCACACACCGCCAAACGCCATCTTAAAATAAAAATTTTGTTTCCAACGAACTTGCTTAGCTGCGAAAATTAAATAAAAATGGGAAGATTTTTACCTGCCAAACCTTTACTCGTATTTCGAAGTCCTTTCAGATTTTTCTGCAACACCGTTTGTAAGAGCTAGGACTGCTACAGCTCGCGGCATTTCTTGCTGAGATTTGCTCACCAGGAAAAAATCTGTCGCAGCCAAGTTACGTGTCTCGAAAGCCAATAGACGCTCAAGAAGTTTTCTTGTGGCAAATTCGGTGGTGATTTCTGGTCGAAGAAGTGACAGGGACATTTGGAAGTTACAGTAGCGATGCACATTAGTGTCAGTAGATGCGTAGATCTTTCGGACACATCCAATAGGACGGACCACTGAACCTCTATTGCTTTAGATACGTAAGAGCGCAGACCGGCCTCAATGAGACCCTAGAACCTGATTGGAAGCTCCGATGCCTGAGGCTGCCGTCCGGAACGCCTTTTCGAGCAGTCAGCCGAGGAACGAAACTCAGAAATTGAACGAAGGTTAGCAAGAAACGAATGAATGTAGGGCGGAGCAGAGTGAAGTGACATTTTCGAATAAACGGAGACATTAGTGAAAATGGAAGATCACGCATTTGAACAGAAATGTGTCACTTTGAACGTAACAGACCCTAGGAACGCTATTGCACAAGTGTTTTGGAGGAATAAGTTTCAAATAGAATAGAGGAGCTAAAAATATATTTATCCTAACTGAGGGAGCACTTGAAAAAATTGGTAAATGTAAAATTCCGAAGCAAGGAAATAATCGTTAAAAAAAACATTAAATTACAAATTTAAGCCAAAATAGGAGATCCGTTCAAAAATTTTTTCTTCGTATACGGAAAAAACAAAAGTAACGAATGCACTTGGGAATAGAATGAATAAATAAAGCTAAAGTTGGGGGGAATTAATTCAAAAGCTTCATGTTCATCACGTGTTAAATTGAAAAAAATTCACTCAAAATCTTTTTATTGGTACACTGTCAATCGTTAAAAATGTAGTCCCTCTGTAGTTTATAAAAAACAACGTTTCGATGGACAAACTTCATCTTCCGGCTGAAAATATACAGAAAACTTTCCAGTCACATTGATAAAACGCAAATATAATACTTAATCTATATCAGACACAGTAGGAAAGTTGAAAATCACAGCACAAAAGTATATAATGACTAGAGACAAAGTATGTACAACAAGAGTATATATATACACGAGACTAGGTAAGAGTATTGCCCAACTATAGATGTTAATGGTACGAACGATAGGGGTGAAATGAACGATTGCATCAAACTTCTATGCTGAAGTTCTAGAAAAATAATTTTAGAGCAAAAAAAGTCATTTGCGTTTTTACCGAGAGCAGGTTTAAGTTACAGATTGTGCAACGCTTCTATTATTTGGCTGGGCTCTTTTTTGACAACATTAGATAAAATTTTTGTGTCAGGGTATAGTTCTTCACTTGAAGGCTTCCAGCTATGGTCAATGCGGAAATGATTAGAAATGGAACTCTGATATTTATGATCGGTCAGTCTTTGCTTTAGGGTCATCCAAGTCATGCCAATGTAACATTTATTAAGAAACTTTACCTCTCTTCTGCCACATTCAAACTGGTATATTACACAGGCTCCGTCTAGATCATTAACCCTGTTGTAATATGCAGACATGTTATTTTTCCAATATGCATACGTTATTTTTCACTAAAAAGTGTTGAGGGAATTTCTTCTCAATTTAGCACGTAGTGAACTTGAACTGGTTCGAAATGTTGAAAAATTGTAAAAAAGCTAATGAATAATATCAGTTCTTCCCATAAATCAGAAGATTATTGGATAAACATTTGAAAATCATATCAAGTAATAAATACCAATCATCAACTATTGCTAATAACCCATGCAACAAATACTGAGCAAACACCTTTCCGTGTAATAGCCAAAATGTTGTTATCAAAAATGAAGAAATGTTCCAGAAATGGTTTGAATATTGCAAAATTTAGATGTACAAATACAAAAGGGAAAAACAATTTTATTAGTTATTTTATCTCTTTACACCCAGACTTCAACGTTTTGTAATGTTGCATCACTTCTGCTGGAATAGAAACGTACAAAAAATAAATCAATGTAATTTTTGTCGTCCTCTGAAATTAAAAAATTGCATTAATACCAAATTGTCTAATGGTTAATGATTTGTCATTCCAGTTTTCGTCTGCACCTAAATTTTCGGGAAAATTTCTCCTTATCCCTTTTCTTCTACCATTGTAGAATCAACACATTTGAGGAATTCGACCTGTATACGCTGTGTCAGACCGTAAACGCGAACATTAAAAAGTAATGCTCACTACAAGAAGCCAAAGTTTTTTCATCCGAGAGATTTGTTTCGAATTTTGGATCAATTTATCGCCTAACTTCAGAACCGTTAAAAAAGGAGGCCACCATCCCTGAAATAGAAATAAGAGCAGTTATTCAAAATGTAAAACCATGTATGACTACGAAAATTCAAGTAAAACTCCTATTACTATATTGAATTGTTGGTTCAGTTAGTGCACATCAGCGATTTCTAAACTTAGTCTGAGTTCTTCTTACCTCATGTTTTAACAAATCAAGACATTTAACAATAATTTTCTATTACCATAATCAACGTTCCATTTCAGTTGATATGTGTGGCTTCTACACGTGTAGTTGAGTTAAAAATGTGTTAGGATCGCAAAAACTTTTGATGTATTCCACGTACAGAGACCTTCGTAGTCTGTTACTTGTTCTGGTCAAACAGCGATGCAAGAGAACAATTTAAACAATTTAAACAATTTAAACAATTTATTTACCACAGGTGTTACAGAGGTAGAATGTTTCTTAAATCTAGTACAATGGTAAAATTTGCGCATAGCTACCTGTGGGCCCGAACAAGTTCAGCGACTTCAAGGGCATCCTACCATCACGTTATTCTAAGGTGTACAATAAAGTTTAACCCAATTCACTTAATCAAGTTTCTCATTTGACTTATCAATGAGATAACTAACTCGATATTTGATGCTTCATTTTACAATATAGGTCATATGGACTATATTTAAAAGTATATTCGATAAACGATTTAAGAACAAATTGAAGATCGGCGATATTAACCATGGCAAATAACATTATTAAGATCAGACATATAGGCGGCAAGATTTGACTTGGTGATCTTACACGACTAGTATCCTGATAGGATGTGAGACTCAAGATTTCTTTTGAATACTTTGTAAGAATTACTTTCACGGATCTCCTCAGGTATTGAGTTCCAAGTTTTAGTTCCAACGAAGAGGATACTGTGTTGCGACCGGGCCTTTGAATAATAAGGAAGCATGAATTTACTTCTATTTCGGGTTAAATGGTCATGATGACCAGTTTGCGCAGTTGATAATTTTTTAGGCTATTATCGCCATCATTTGTTAATGTTTTGTAAATGAAATTGCAAATGGAGATTTTGTAGAGATCCGAAAGTTTAAGTTTTTGAAAATTTTTGAATGAATCATTTGTGTGAGCATTATATTCTAGGTTCTTTACCACTCTGATGGCTCTTTTTTGAAGAGTAAAAATTTTATTTGTTTGATTTTTATCAGTTCCGTGCCATGCTTCTATTCCGTAGTGCAAGTATGGTGAAATGAGCGTACGGTAGAGCATTTGTAAGGCTGATTCAGGGAGAAAATTTTTGACTTTCTTTAGGATTGCTATGGATTTTGATAATTTAGAACTAATAAGAGCGATGTGCTCTTTGAAGGTCAGATGTTTATCTATTATAATGCCCAGAAATTTACATGAGTTGGTTTCTTCGATTTCACCTTCGCCAATTTTAATGCGTGGGAGAGTTATATTTTTATTGTATGAGAATGTAGTAAATTTTGTTTTATCGATATTAAGGCTTATTTTATTAGCTTTAAGCCACGATGAAGCCTTGTGGAGTGCATTATTTATACTCTCCGCAATCATAGCGTGATTTTGGTCTGGAAGGACCGCAGAAAGCGTGCTGTCATCGGCAAAAAGTATGAATTTGAAAAAATGATGTAGATTTAATATCATTGACAAAAATCAGAAATAGAAGAGGCCCAAGAACAGATCCTTGTGGAACTCCATGGCTAATTGTCAGTGGGTCCGATTTTGCGTCGTCAATGACAACGTATTGCTTCCGATTTGTTAGGTATGATCTGAACCACTCATGGGCAACTCCTCGAATGCCATAACAGTGTAGTTTTGAGAGTAATATGTCCACACAATCGAATGCTTTTCGAAAGTCAAGAAAGTCAAGAAACAGGTGCATGACCTCGCGTGAGAGAAACACAAGGCGAACATTTTCAATATGTGAAGTTGAACTGAAGAGTAGAGTGAACTAATTTCATCAATCACTTTAATCTGTAGGCCAATATCGAATTGTTTGCTGAGATTGTGTTAAGATGAGGCGATGGGAAGGCTTTAGGAGGCGCGCAGTGCTGCTGCGCCCGATACTCGGGAGGCAAACAAAGCAAGCCTTGTTAGCCAGCCTCTTAAACCTGATGAAGTCAGCACCATCTGAACACAGGCCACCAGCTTGCTGAGGCCCTTTACGCAAATGAGTAAACTTTCAATTGTCTGGCTTGCCGAAATGCGCGCCTTTGTGTTGTGGGTGAACGCAAGCTCTTTGTTTGAGCCCGATCTCTGTGCGTATATAGAGCAAATTTAACTCTCACTGATACTCGAATGCGTGGGTTTTTGTTCAACGAGAACAAGCAGGTTGATAAATCAGAGATATTGAAGATATCTCAAGAGATACTGAAGATATCTCAAGAGATATTGAAGATATCTTAAGAGATATTGAAGAAATCTCAAGAGATTCTGAAGATATCTCAAGAGATCCTGAAGATATCTCAAGAGATATTGAAGATTTCTCAAGAGATATTGAAGATATCTCAAAAGATATTGAAGGTATCTCAAGAGACATTGAAGATATCTCTTCACATGCTCTCGAGATGTTGACGATTTATATGGTCAAGCTTATGAAAACAAAAATCTACATTTGTATTCTTGAAATTTCATGTGCTTCTGAATGTGTGCATTCAGTACAAGCTGGAGCCAAGAGAAAAATCTGCAGGCTTAAGATTTTGAGAAAATAAACTCTGATAAAGTGCAATTTTGCCCATTCAATTGATTTTAATCACAGGGGAAATAGAGTCCACTCCTGTCCCTGATACCAACATTTGAAAGGGCATTTCACATCACCGCTTTCTCGGTGTTTTATTGTTTTAACCGTGTGCTGTAAGTTGTTTGCGGACCTATATCAAATCACTTGGCCGGTGAACAACCTCAGTGCAGCTCCTAATTAACACCAGAGTGCTTTTGTTTCTGAACACCACCTTCTATCAGTGATCTGAAGTTTTAAGTATCATATTTTCCGAAACAAATAAAGCTATTTTTTTTCATTGTCTCTGTGAGCACGGGCTTCGTGGCAGCACTTTGAGATGACATTTTCAGATACTTTTGCATTCTATTTTGGGTCGTTCTTACAGCGATGTTTTTAGGAAAAGATAGGATCTTTTTGTTTTTCGTTAGAAGATCTTGAGAGTGAAAGCAGAAGCCTTCTTGGGGACCTCAGAGCTCTGTTTTTTGAAGACACAAAGGAAATAAACATTGGGGAGACTACTCTTTCAAGTTTTAAGAAGTTCTTCTTGTCACGTGTAGATCTGCTGCCTCTGCCACAAGTTTCATACCTGATTCTTTTTCCAAGATTTGTATAGCATTGCAACAGTCAAATGTGATCACTGATCAGTATATTGTGAATTGTATGGGTGCCAAACTGGATGAAAGAAGCTTAAGTCGGGATTCTGACTAGCAAACATTCGTGACATTGTTTCCCATCGATCATAAGCATCTCAATAAAGCTTAGTGAGTTGATGGATTGAGAAACGAGGGGAGCTTGCGTACGCTGCGTCATCGCCAGCTCTCCTAATTTTTCTGACGCGGGACCTTAAATGAGATCTATAAGTACAAACAAGAACAAAATGGTTTTGCAATGACAAAACTTTAATTAATTGCTGCTTCGATATGTACATTAATACCGCAGAGAACACGCATATGTACCTCAATTTAATTTCTTGACGAAGATTATCTGAATGTTCACCGTGACCCACACCTAGAGATGCACTCCTCACACTTTGATTTAGTCCGACCCTCCTCATAAAGACGCTTAGAAACGCGTGCGTACGTTGTTCGCAGTCAAAATTTCAGACTCAGAAACTGCTCCTATGGCGTGCAATAAATTATTGCTGTTACATAGAGAGATTTCGTTATTCACAGTGCAATGTCAAACAACAATCTGAAGTAGGATTTGGTTGCGAAAGTTGATTTTTAATGCATAATGATTTAAAATATAAGTTCTTCAAATTCCACGACCACATCTTGGCTTGATCATTTATTTTACTCATACACAAGTGTGAAGCCAAAGTCTGTTGCATAGAAGATCTTTTATTGTAAGTTCAGTTTTTCTCAGCGTAATAATGAATTCATGAAAGAAACTTAGAAAGTAATTTTCTACTATATATATATATTTGCGTATGCATCAAAAAAGCCTGCACGTGTATCACAAGCATCAAAATGTGTCTCTTCTTTGATTTCTAGGGCCAGATGGAACATTTTTTCGTAACTCAATCAATTTGAATTTTGAAAATGCACGAACAACGATGCCACTCACTCACATTTTACTAGGGCAGTTTGTACGAAACACTTTGTAGCGAGTTGAACGTTGTCTAATGAAAAGGGGGTGGAACATGGATTATAAACGATGAGTCTTATAGCAATGTCAAAAAATTTATTATAATAAATGATTTCATGAATTCATCTTTTATACATTATTTCAAATTCACTCAAACAATAAACATAGATTGCTATTAGTTACAAGACTCCCTAGCAGCTACCACGCTGAGTCAGCTGCAGAGCTCTGGGTGCCTACTGAGAGCAACCTAAAATCACCTAAAAACAGACAGATTGCACACGAAATGTCACAGGTTAACACCGCGCAGATCAAATGTAATACAGAGCCTCACAGCGAATACTGCGAGACGGACATCGCAGCATCAAATTTTCGCTGTCTCTCCAAATCCCCCGTCAGCGACATGACTACCTTAAAATCGCTGAATTCCTTAGGTTTCCTTCGAATATAATTCCTTAGATGCATATCACATGCTAATTTATTTGGTTTTCTTCACCTATATTTTATTCATCTATATGCGTACTTGGTTGAAATATACAAATAACACACAAGGGATTAAATATGACCTCAGCTGTAAATCATTTCGACTCTGTAATAAACTTCAAAATCGAGCATTAGCGTCGATCAAACTTGTTGCTGCAGCTGAAGTACTCACTTCCCAACTCATTCACGAGAGCCCAATTCACAGAAGCAGCATTCGTAATTCTTTTTGAATTAGAGCAGGTTTATTGTTTCTGATTTGAAAACGACCTGTTCCACTTTACGCAATCATGTGTTTGTATTGGCCCTCGAGCCTGAAAAGTCTTACCAGCTTCAATTCAATGGTTTTTTTTCTTTGCAAAAAATTGCCCGTCGCCAACATGAGTAGCTCTCTATTCAATACCGTCATAATCAAACGCAGGGTAACAGGTACGCAGGATCGGTGGGCTTTTAACTATTGTTCTAAATATGTTGGATAAAATACTTTAATGCGGGCAATATATTTGGTAGTAACGAATCACATGCATTTGAAAATTAATTTAGAGACAAACTTTTTCTCATTTTACATAGTCCATCATCCTAATTCGCAAAAGGATGAGCGAGCGAAGTATTCTATTTGTTGTTTTTAACATCATTCTACGCGTCGATATCATCAACACTCATAGGAGCAAAACATTTCTTATTTTTATAACATTTAAAATCAAACCCCATAAAATAAAAAATCTCAGATCACTTTGGATAAATTCTATCGATGAAGAATTAAATATCCTCGCCGATATTGTCTCTAACGAGCAAAACTGCAACGAACACATCCGTCTCGTGCCCTGCCAAGCGGCTGTCTGCGATGAGCTGAGGAGAACACCAGACACATAAATAATAAGAAAGAAGCCTTTCAATTTTTTGCAATGACTCTCACTTATGAAAATAATTGAACATTATACTGTATACCTCGGCAGAATTTTTAATTATTTCAGTATTTCACTGGCATTAAATCTTATTTGAATATTTCATCAAAAAATTGAACAAGTCATTAATGTACATGACCATCAATGAAAATCCGAACAAATTCTCAAATCAAGGCTGAGTTTAACAAATATTTAAACTAACATGCTCTTATTTCAAGTTTCATTCATGCTAGTAATTTGTGAATATGAAACTCTGGGGATTGGTTAGGTAGCTTTGACAGCGTTGCAGAGAGTTGCGAGGTTAAAGTTTTTAAATGACAAAAGTTCAAAACCAAACTTTCAGGAATGACAAGCGCATGTTCGTCACAATTAATGCGAATGAAAATTCGAATGGATCTCTTTTATGGATATATAAAGAAAAACTGTAAATGTTGGCTATAAGCTCGGAAAAGCGCCTTGCACCTCACATACGCGTAGGCAGAATACCATGTAAATGGCGGCCTTCATCTCTCTGTTCGTCACGTCTCGTAGCAGGGCAGCTTCTTTGAGACTCATTCTGGGATGTTTTGAAAGGTAATTTACGCTCGAACTTCATCAGAAAATCACATCTTTCTTGCACGACTAAATTTTAAGGGATTTCAACTCATCGCGTATCTGATAGCTTGCAGCAAGAACTTTTGTTTGCTCATCCAAGAAAGCTTGCATTGTGAATAAACTTATGAAGTAGGAACTAAAGGTTGATGTTGATCAAGAGCCTCGCATTAAAAGAAGTAAACAACTTTCTTCAAAGCGTCTCGCTAATTGAGAGTAGAGGCTTGCGCAAACATGTTTTTATCATAACGAATGATTTACACAAGATTATAGGCGTGCTAACTTTTAATCTTTAGCGCTTGCTTGATAAATGCAGCCGTCATAGAGCGTCTATAATTTGCTGATTAGAGCGTCAACACTCCAGCTGCACAAGTGCCGCCTGTCCGAGATGACGGATGATACATCAGGTGTTTTTGCACACTTATTTACTTAGCCTGGAGGATATCGTATAATATAGTACAGCATTTGATAACATATTGAGGTGTAATTTAACAGAAGCAACGAGCTTTTCGGCCTATTCTTGAGTTGCTGTCCTAGTCCCACGTCTGTAAGACACGAGTCATGAGTGGAGTACAAGAAGCGCGGAGGATGAGGTAAGAGAGTCAAAAGACTGCTAGTATTTCCACCAACAGCCACCGGTGACCACCATCACTCCCGCTGGTCTGTGAACCTGTACAAAGGAGAAGGTAAAAGATGCCAGAAGAGAGTTACAGTCTCCGTCAGCCATGTTGTCAGTTGCATTCTAAAGCTTCACTACATTCGTTTTAACTCGATGCAGCTGTTCTACAGAAGAATTGCCTCATGATTTGGTGGAACTCGTTATGTCGCATCGCCCGTGATATTAAAGCACTTGAATGCCTTTTTTTACGTCATGTTAATGCAATGTTCAAATGATCGTGCATGCTTGCCCTGTGTGAAAGGAAATTATGCACAAAATTGTAATGTCGGTATCCAAATTGATCAAACAAGCTATTAAACAAGGCAGCCATCGAAGAACTAAAACATATTTTCTTTTTGTAGCTGAATGTCAATTCCTTTCAAAGGTCTCTCCAATGAGGAGCTAAAACTCTTAGAAGCGAGGTAACAGAAGAAACACAGCTTGGAGCGGCTAATGCGACTAAAGTAATTTCTCAGTTAACGTTGGGGAAAATTTTTACTTAAAAATTAATAAGTACCACCCCAGTAAGTCTCAAATCCGGTAATGCGATATTTTCCCGTAAATTAATAACACTAATTTATTTAATGAAATAGTTCTGTTTCTCTAAATACAACGACATCAATATCGCACTACGCACCGTAAGTCATGCTTGAAAAACAGAGTGTTTAAAAAAAATGTATTCACACTTTGAATACCGCGAAAAACATTATTTATGAGCATAGAGTAAACTGGAGTAATGTCGAAATAAAAAACATATGTAAATAGAGAATCATATTTCCAAATGTTAAATTGACGATATTTGTTCAGACAACGCTGATAACACGCACCTAGGGATTCTCGAATGTTGCGAAACAGATCATTCAGGTTGTCGCGATTTTGTCCATCAATTTCTAGTTTTAATGCATCTAAATCATTACGTGGTTCCATCTGCTTCAAATTTGTCTCTGATGCAAGCAATGGTCCGCCTTGTTGGTTTCGGTTTTGTGAATTCAGTTCCAAATTGTTTTGGCTCATCAATAGCGTTTTCGGTCTTCCAATAACATTTCAGGACAAACTTCCGCTTTTCACGCTTAATTGTTGGATAAGTTGTTTTTCTGTCATGCTGTTGTGAATTGAATACACAAGCACTTCAAAAACGCAACATCTTAGCGAAAGTTAAAGTGTGAGTATAATTGTTTGACACCCTGTATATTCAACTTACTGATTTTGCACTCACTCTCATAATGCTAATCGTGGGTGTGCGAGTACAGTAATTTTAGTTTCATGCTTTCCATCCCTGCATGCACAATGCACGTCTGAGGTCCAAGTTCCGTTAGCTGAAGGATTATAGCAAATTGGTCGGATCGTCTTGAAATAAACTCTGTTAGGCAAGTCTGGTACTGAATATCGCGATGGCCGTAGGCCATTAGAGTTGCCATAGCAACCACCTTCAGTTGAGACTCGCTTTCATTTTGATGCTACAGAGGGAAAAGCCCTGCCAACAATTGTTGTCGGTAGGTTTGAATTACCTTCTTGTGCTGATCATGGTAGCTGTTTTTCAAAGAATTGGGCGCAGTTGTCGACAAAATAAATCAAGATTATTGCATGTTTATCTAAGGGTATGACCACAGCCTAGGTTACTATTATTCATACAAGCAGCACGTCAAACCATTTGAGATAAAGTCTACTACGATACGCTTCATGAAAATATCATTTTACTTGTTATGATTGCGATAGCTTAGGCTGGTTTATGTCAAAACATCAGGTCTTAATTCCCCAGTATTCTCTCTCAGAGTCTCGGATTACAGACACCCAAGTTTTCCGAGAACAACAAAATATTCGAACGCCTATTCGAACAAAGAAAGTTCATTTTACGGCTGATGAAACTGAGCTTTCACAGAGCCTTTGCAATAATTAATATACAACGGAAAACAATATTAAAGTGAATCAGTACCGTTATTCATAACATTGTTCGTAAGCACATCTACATTTTTTAACCAATGCAACTCTCTGCTCGTCGTGCTCTGGTGAACAGGCGTTACTTCTAACACCAGTTTTGAGAAAAGAGAAAATGTTTGCATCCATAGTTCATGCTTTTCAAAGCGTGTTCGCTCCTTTTTTTTCGTTCTCTCCATCGCACCTTAACTCAAATAATTTTAAATCAGTGCAAACTATAGCCCGAGCTTCTTCAGTCTGAGGGTCCACCAAAGTTTGTCTGCCGAATTTTTCGGGAATGTCATCTGCTACTTTCACTCTTTGAGCCCCGTTTGAAACTGGGCAAGCAATTTGAAG
This sequence comes from Platorchestia sp. MABIK, assembly GCA_014220935.1. NCBI lineage: Eukaryota > Metazoa > Arthropoda > Malacostraca > Amphipoda > Talitridae > Platorchestia > Platorchestia sp. MABIK. Next base: position 69,957 of record JACJUY010001226.1, on the reverse strand, counting down.
TTGGAACGCGTGTCGGTGGCGATGTTAGCACTCTTTTCATTTCTGACAGAGCCTCACAAAGTTGCTTGCAAATCCTCCGCCCGTGAAACTTTGCGAATGAAGCTTAAGGGACCACAGCTCCTGCTCCCCGGCCCTGAGGGACGCGTCCGCTGTAATGAGCGTGGCCCCACCACAGCACGCAAACAACAACAGACACCGGGACTTATCAGTTCCGAATAACACATTGGTCTTCTTTAGCGAATCGACCAACATGGGAACAAAATCTCATTGCAAAGCGCAGCTTTTTAAGCTACACGCTATGAAGTACAATAGCTTAGTTATTAAGTAATATAGCTTTCTAACTGAAGTCAAAAGTGGAAGGTGGAAGGTACTCTGTGTCGAAGCTTCATATCAGTATTACTAAAAAATAATCCATCAAGTCTATTGACTATAAAATTCTGGAATTTTTCATTTATGAGCTACGAGTTTGTTGATTGTGTCTGATAAATATTCACGATCTGCATGTTCTGCTACATATTTTGAAATTTCTGAATGTCGAATGATAGGTGAATCATTCATGATCTGATGAATATTATATGATCTTTGCTTGCTGTACGTATCATGAATTTCTGAATTTGCATTGTTTAATGAGATTCCCGCCGTCGACCTCATAATTGATAGCTTGCTAAATTCTGCTAAAGCAATATCTGAAGTTTACTCTGACTCCTGAGATCAGAACTGGGACCCGTGTTTTGTCCCAGAGCTTTGCTCGCTATGAGATACTTCCGATGGTGCATATGACCCAGTCATATTGCCAATCATATGCCACCAAATTCTCACACATCCATTACAATTGCACCAAATTCCAACAAGTTATTTCAATATCATCGGTTACATTGACCCATAAAAGCCGAAATCTTTGATTGGCACTCATGCCTCGAAGATGATGTCTTGTTTAATTTTCCTAACAACAACATAAATTTCATCAGCATAAATTTTGTAGGAGTCCTGGATGTGTATCGCATTGAAACCTCATTATTAGAGCGAAGTTATTCGAAATGCCAAGCGAACCAAGTTTTCCAGCGTGAAAAATTGAAGTATAAATCACAAGGAATTTTATCATGTGTTGGAATAGAGGAAAACGACATTGAACAGAAAACAATTCGTATACCAAAGGTAGTAGTGAGGAGAATTTTTGACTGAAATATCTTGCTAATATTACATGTAACAAGATTTGCAGGGCGTAACTAGTAAAATGTTTCAACACCTTTTTCACTTCAAATTAATCCGAGTCAAGTTCAATTTAATCCAAGTCAAGTTCAATTTAATCCGTGTCAAGTTCAATTTAATCCAGGTCAAGTTCAATTTAATCCAAGTCAAGTTCAATTTAATCTAAGTCAAGTTCATATTAATCCAAGTCAAATTCATATTAATCCAAGTCAAGTTCAATTTAATCCAAGGCAAATTAAAATTTATAACTGTCAAATTTTGCATACAAATATAGGAATACCTTTGGATTTTATGTATGTAATGTTGTATTCCGTACTACCGGTTTTTAAAATAATTTTTAAAAATGCCTTTTTCAGTATCTTATGTACCGATTTCTCTAATATAGGAGTAGAGAAGAAAAGTGTTTCTCATTGAATTTGAATCAGCGCTTCCCTCAAGATGGATCTCTACAACCAATCAACGGACTATGAAACAAGTGAAGATGAACAAGAAAATATACGCCCAGGAGCAAGAAAAGGAGTAAAGAGAGGAAAATACAAGAAAACACGAGAATAAAAATGCAGAGTGATAGATGCTGCATTGAAAGATGAAGATTAGAGAGCAGTGGCAACATTTTTCTGCTAATGTAGGAATGTATCTGTGTGGTAATGTACTCAAATAAATTGTAATCAAACGGAATCGTACATTAGTACTCAGTGAATCCATTTGTATATTTTTTTTAAAGATTAAATATACAAATAGCCCGGTAGGAATCTTTTGTATTTGCATGTATATGACTTCATATATATATATAAATACATATGAGATAAAGTGGAATTTCACGCATATAAATATCTATAGGTGTAAATAAATCCTCGAAACTATGTGTATGTGTTACAAAAAATTACCTTTTGAACATAAATATTTGAATGTATGCACACTGTCATCAATGTAGAATTTTAAAACAACTTTAACGAGGAGTATAATACGAAGTTTTTATAATTGACTTGCATCTTTTACACCGCTCAAAGATCTGAATCACACTCTGCCTCCTGATACTGGATACTTACCACATTTTACGACAGCTTGTTTTTACATTGCAAAAATTTTATGTATTCCTTGCTGAAAGGAAAAACGACTATCTTGCTCATCACATCCAATAGATGCACATTTAACACAAAAAAACCCAAATTAACACATGATTATGTCAATTTTTAATTCAACTTAGGG
>JACJUY010001226.1:54792-65668 GCA_014220935.1 Platorchestia sp. MABIK | reverse complement strand
ATGTATTGAACACATTATTCAAAAATATTTTTACTTCTGAGCTTCAATTTTTTGAATTGCTTCTAGGAACTTCCTACAATTACGCACTAGATTTTAATCAATTTGCTGTGATTTTAGCTCATTTTTCCCAACAAAAGTGTTTCAGTAGTGTGACATTTTGCGAATTGTTTTGGTGAACTTTTACCTCTAAGGATTGCAGCAGAGTTTCAATAAGGTTGGGCTGGAAGAATAACAGGGTCATTTCAAGAGGTGAATTCGTGTTATATAAGCTATTTTTTTTCATTTTGGCGATGAAATTTGGTGGAATCATTTGGCGAAACCATCTTCCACCCGAAAAACTCGCCTATGCCCCTGAGGTCTGGCTGATTTCAAAAGATTTTTCTTGAAATTTAGGGATACCTTTGAACTTTTACCTTTAATTTGATAATTTATAATTCACTAGTACCTTTCGATAAAAGGCCTCCCTACATCCAGATGGAACCCCGTTTGGACTTTTCTTTGGGTAATGTATTTTAACTGTTATGGGCTCGAAGTATGTGGTTATGCTGGTAATGTTTTTTAACCTCGAAGCTCATGTTGAAGTAGTCATTCAAAGAATTCAATATTGTTTCGTTTGACTATAATATTTTTTTGTAAAATTCTGTGCTTTTACTTTCATCAGCGTCAGCTAACTTCGATCTTGGTGGCACGTGTTCTTGATAAGGCGATGAAATTTTCCTCGTTCACCTGAAGTGCTCTGCTAATGGCGTCACTTCTCACACCAGTCCTCGTTTTATGCAGTCGTTTTTAATTTCAGGGCGGGTATTGACACTATCGTAGTTCACCTTTATATTTTTCAAATTTGAATTACTCAGTTGATTTTCTTGGCCTGCCACTGTTCGGCATGCGTACAACTGCATCGAATTTCGTTTAAACTACAATGAATTTCTGACGGCATTCAGTTTTCGTCCTTATCGGCACAAACCATCTCAGTATTTATGACGTTCAATGAACATATTCCACGCATCTTGTGGTTCTCTTAGTGATCACATATATCATTTTCACATCATTAAAATACATTACACCATCTAGTCTTCATAAAATTATAATGAAACAGGACCCCAAATAAGAAGTATACCATGAGTCCAGTTCTTTTAGGCCTTTTTTGCATTTTAATTAATTAAGCATTTTCTGCTCTGATTTTTTTCAACCTTTGGTACACTGTAGCATAAATTGTTATGGGTAATGCAGACCAAACTAGAACTAAGAATGCTCACTCAAAAATAAAAATGCTATAAAATGAATGATATGTTTAACTCTTTAGGATGATACTTCATAGCATTATGCTGTTGTCGTTGAAGTGCTTCGGTATCAAATATTTTTTACGCTGCGCGTTTGATATTCTAATTATGCGGAAAATAAACATTGTAGTACTTATTAAATTTCATTTTGAGGAAATTGCTCTTCATTATTGAAATCAGGTGCCTTGTAAAGCAACGTTCATTCGACAGTAACTAATTTAAACATGACACACGGTGTAAGCCTTTCAAGACTAGAGAACTAAATTACGAACTTGTAGTTAGCTGTATATCCACAATCACCTATAAAATTGCACAACGTATTCTCCACAGAGCTACGCTATTAATGTAGACATTGCATTTTAACTTTTTTTACCACGGATAATGAGTTGAGAATGATTTGGATTGCGTGAGGCGTTGGTTTGTTCATATAATTATCTCATTTGTTACCTGTTCTTTGTTCATCAATGACAAAATGTTAAGAACTCTACGGAATGTACTCCGAACATTCAACTTACTTTTGTGAGAAAATTCTCATATTTTGTAGACGGGAACTTCAGTTAGGAAAAAGAAACGTTGTCCTATGGTTCCGCTCTAGATTTGGAGACATCGGAGGCAGCATTTCGTTCATTCTCAGCCTTGTATGTGGGCACTGCTGAACTATTTGAAACTATCTTAATAAACCTAATTGCCTTCTCTTTGTTTTGAGAAGGAGAAGAGAATCATCAATGTGCATGCGTTATGTGAGCATTTCGATTCAATTTCAGTTCATTTTAGAGTTATAAGATTTAATAATAATGTAACAGTTGGTATTAATTTTGAACACTCAAGCGCTTGAACTCAATTCGTGGGGCCATATTGAGGAAGTTCTGTGACTGAAATGAATTTTCACGCGTTTTATTTACCTCATGTTAAGTTTTGTGAATTTCAAACTAACCTATACTTTCATTAATTTATGTCAATATTAATTATTTCATATATAAACTCAGCTGTAGACAGCCTGCTGACAATAGTTAACGTTTTAATTCTTGACGTGCGGAGGGATATACAGTATACACTGGTATAGTCATGAGGCGGTCGTCAAGCTTCTCCTCTTGGATACAATAATTTACTTTTGCATGCAAGGAGGATTACCATTAAACGGGAAAATACGTACTACCTCTCGCAGAGTTTGAGCGAGTAATTTCTTTGTCATTCTGTATTGATTTTAAATTCACATTCGCATTTAATACAGAACAGATCACTTGCAAATTCTAGAGCCACTGTGGCTGAAAGGACCAAAACAGCAAACGGATTTTTTAAACACTTTAATTGAGAATTTTCATTAAAATAAATCACTTTAATGAATAAAAAAAATTATCATTTGATTGAAGATTTCTTTTCATTTTAGTAGGGCTCGAAAACACTACTCTTTTAGCGTGGCAATTACAACAGTCTCGCCTAATAAATTTTAACCGTACGATTGAGTGCCGTCAGGTACCCTCGACTAAACACCAAAAACGAGCACGTGTGGCGATGTTTGACGATACTAGTGCTTGGTAATTCTTGCAAGCTGGTATACATCACAAGACTCGTCGAAATTATTTTAAAAACTCGTCGAAATCTTTAAATAGAAAAAAATTCAACCACTGTGCGGCCACTAAAAAACTGTTTCTAATAATCTATGGACATATTAATGTATGTTATAACGCTTTATTTCTTTTGCATTTGTCGCTGTAAAGGAAATGGTATTGAAACATTCGAATGTATGGCAATATGACATTCCTGCATTGCATCAATAATTAGCCATGCGATATTGGGTCGCTCAGACTAGAAACGATTTTACAATAAGCACAATTCCCGTATCAATAAAAACATTTTTATTGTGAATTGGAAGTTGACATCATTATCAAAGTCAGGGCTTTAAATAAGAAAAACTTAAATGCATGTATGAGTAAAAATGGGTATCGTAATGCAAAGTTCGCTCAGTCCACTCAGGCTCGTTACACTGCCATCATTAACGCTGAATGAATGCATTTAGTTGCAAAGTACTACAGTATTTTTGCATGTTGAACCTAGGACAGGCGGGCAAGTCCAGGTTGTAAACTTCTCTGAAAGACTGGAAGCCCTCGGCTTTGACGCATTTGCCGAGCGATCCAAACACTTTGAGATTTTTTGCACTGGCTGTTTGACTTTTGTTTGGCGGCTTGTTTGTCGTGCTCACGCTTGTTTGTCTCGAGTAAGCACCCTCATCCATACGTTGGAGTGAAACTTTTTTCGCTTGATAGAAGCCGGAAAGGCAATGAGGTGTTTACGTAGGGAACAAGGTGCAGCTCTCGTGGCATCGCAGCCAGATTTATGCAAACGAAAATTTGCGGTCATCGGACAAAATGCCGATCCTCAGACCAAAGAGATTCTTTCCGCTTCCTTCATTTCGTGTGTCTGGTAAACGAGACAAAATAGAAGGTAGATTACATGAGGAGTTGGTGAAATTTGATGGTTTTTATTAATTCAGAAGAAGCAAATAGAAATAAACTTCTGTGAATTTGTTATTTTTACAACTTATTTTTGAGAATTAGCAACATTAACTTCAGTAGGAGTTGGAGCCAAAAGGTAGCTCATTGATAATAATTATGTGGAAAACTAAATTTTTTAATCGTAATCTCATGTTGTTCTGCTCATAATTAATGATCCCTGGCACACGTTTCACTAGGTTGCTAAGCCATTGTTTTGGTCTATCAATAAATAAATTTAACATCTTTGAACTAGCGTTCAATGCAGATGTTGAAAAAGATCCAGGATGCTGTTCTCGACACTGTGTGTGAGCGGAAGGAAAACTCAAGCAACTTAAGAGGCCGAAATTGACCACTAATACTGGCATGGCTATTACCAGTAATGACGAAACAAAGCTATTGCATGACCAAGGGCAAGCGACGCGGGTCAGGGGCGAGGGTCTTTAGGAGTTATTTCGGGCATGAGGGTCGCGCTCTGAGCACTGAGGGCACAATCCCACGTGACCCGAGCTCTGACGCTGGTGACAATCCAGGATATGGATAAGGAACACTAAAGCCAATGATGCTCCGTCTAACGAAGGAATTTTAGGCAGTGACTGTCCATGATATTTAAGAAAAATGCACAAATCGATGATGCTGCATTGATTGCTTCTCACTTTATCATAGAGAACGGAAAATAAAAAGATGAAATGATAAACTTGGGAAATCAATGAGGAAACAATGACCAAATTTTGTACATGAACCTTTATCTCAAAGACACTACTTTACGGTACGCAATAAGTTAGAAGCCCCTGTGGCACCGAAAATGAATGCAAGTTTAAGAAACAAACTGATTGAAAGTAAAGAGCGAAGAAACCTAGGCTCACATGAGCTCTCAAAACAACGTACTACAAGCAACAGTTAGAATTAAACGAAATAAGTCAAGCGACCATTTCCATTAACTTACGTGATACTATCGAAATAAAATTCAATATATTTGCCCGAAAGTTTTAAACTATTACTGTGATCATTGCAATTACACATATCAATTTGAATTTTAAAAAATTAGTTTCCTTGTCCATACAGTTTGCTTTCAAATCTATCTTCTGTTTCAAGAAACTTTTCTGAAATTTTTTCAAGGGTTCTTTTCCTTTCTTTTCCAAGGCAACCATTTTTCATTTTTTTTCTGCAAGAGGAAACTCGAAGCGTAGAACATGTTTACACTATATCGTTCAGTAACAAAGATATTTACACGCGTACACGGTTAAGACAAGAAAAAATTTTACAGGATGAAATTTTTAGAATGAAATTGAACATTTGTTATTGAAAATGCCAGTGAAATGAGCTGGACGCGAGAATTAAGAAAATGATACATTTTCAGCACCATGACCAATATCCACCACGATAGTCTATTTTTTATCTACTAAAAATCATTCCTACAAAAAAATAGTAGGATACTTATTATAATGTTTGCAGTGTAAGAGTGGGAAGAAACGTACCTCCACTGATGCTAAGGGAGAAACCTTTGTGTAGTATCCGGATGCAGAAAGCGTTATCCACTGTCGATTACCATTAAGAAGCTCTAAACTAGCTATTTTGATTTATTTAGAAAGCCTTACATCGGAGGACGGTAATACATGAGTTACAATATCTCAATCAAAATTAATACCAAAATAACGAAGATAATGTTCGTACGTGAAATTCGAGTATCATGTTCAATTACAAATAAAAATTTGACGCAAGGTAAGAAAATATGAAAAAGAGAAACTTTGAATTCAAACATGTTCACGTTTGTGAACTGAATGCATCATTCCAGCACATGAGAGAGTCCCATAAAAAAGAATACAATTTGCAAGGTCAAGGTATGCAGCACTGCTTATCGAAGGACACAGAAATAGTGAATGCTAAGTTCGTTTTTGTTTAAAGGTTTGAACAAGAAAGGCGTGTATCATCCATAGCGTGTATCATTATTTAATTTGCAAGATTTGGAGTCAGCACCGATCTCGCGCACTGCGCACTACTAATAAAAAATAGTACATTTCCACACCTCATTTTCGCAACTTAATTACTGCAAATAGCCCGACTGCAATTAAAGTTTTAAAACAATGGGTGGACGTAAAAATAACTCATCTTGTTTGTTTAGATTTCTTCAGGAAAAGTAGTTTTTCCATAATAAACTTGAAAGATTTTCCTAACATTTTTGTTCAATCAAATTAAGGAAGTGAATGCTCTCTATTTAAAATTTTTACCATTTTTTCAGTAGTGTAGGCAATTCCATGAAGGCCCTTTCTGAGAGCATGTGTACTGAACACTCATTCAAGGATTAAAGGAACGACAAGAAGAATTTGGATCCTTGGCATCGTCAAGGAGCAGTTCGTGCTGTGAAAGCGCTTCGACTACCAGTTATGTGCGGTAAAAATCCTTTGCTAATGTGAATACGCTTCCTCGATCACCGCCGCAATACCATCGCTGAGCTGATGATTCATCGGTAATTTTACGGATGAGCAGAGCCAGCAACCCAGCGTTTAGAGCGACTGGGCGAGTGCTGGTGAGTTCGGACGTCTTCATTCCGGCACCACGCTGATCCGTGGCCACGGACGTGAATGATAATCCTACGTAGAAACTGCGCTGCTATTATATTATATGGAAATGTGGAAAAATTACTGCCGTATTGGGTGACCATATTCGTAATTCCCACGTGTATTGATCCTATTCTCGTGGTTTTGTTTTCTCGTTAGGAAGTGAAATGCTTGAATCTATATTATATTTTTAACTTTAAGAATACGAAAAATTCTATTAGTTATTATGTCATTAAATTGTCGACATTATTTCTTGTTTTTTTACTCATAATAAATTCAAAATTCATTTACTCATTAATATGCGGGCATGGGTATATATTGAAATAATGTTCGTTCGTACTTATAATCAAATGCATTAAATAAATTTCTTTAATAACCACCAGTAGATCAGTTTGTTCTCTACTACTTTCACACTTCTATTCCTCATTTATGCTGAAATCTCCACTATTTAAACTGAATAAATACGTTCTAAGATAGAACTCCACGCGCATTTTGAAAGTTTGATTTCTATCAGTGAAATCACCATGCATTTCGCAAAAAAAAACTATATCATTCCGACGGAATAATTCAGCTACAGACGACACATCATCTTTGCAGTTTAATTTCAAATATTCTCAATAGAGCGAATTTCCAAGACGCTTCAACTTCAGAGTAGAAGCAAGCTTCCTTACACAGCATCCCCGGCAGCACTGGTCATGAAACAAAGCCCGAGCGCGTGAGCGATATAATGAACACGTGAAGGAATTGTTTCATGAACGATGCATCCAGCATCGCTGAATTAGTTCTACCCCATGCAGCGTTTGTGCGAACTTTGCAGTGTAAAGAATAGCATATAGTATCTTGTAGTAAAGAACGTAGGTGGGGATCGAAATTTAAGATTTAAATTTGAGTGTTATGAATTGACCATGGATCACTATTTCCAACAATGTTATTTGCTGAAGAATAAAGATTAAAAGTATTGAATTTGAATTTAGTAATGCTGTAAGGGGTTACTTGCTGCATCAGAAATGCTTTTCTTTCATCTAATGCTGATCGTCGGGCCCAGATACTGTAAAAGTAAAAAAACGTTACCTACTTTGGGAATTCTGCCGCTCCTGGTCTCCGAACGACTGATGTAACTAATGAGGGCGACGTGATCGTCGTGTTTGATTTTGTCTGCTAATTGGAAACAGCAATTATTATTGCCTATGAAATTTACGACCCTTTCGATTTTGGTCCATGAGCTGCCAGTAGAAGAACGCTCTGATTTTCGGTTGAAAAGTTCAAATCAGTTTTCACTATTACTAGCTTTAAATCTAAAAGCGTTCATTTTGTAGAAGTACAATAAACTTTATTCACGAAATGCAAATAAATTGAAATCTGTGGTATAATTTTTAATAATGTCATTCGTATGAGGGTAGGAAAATATCTTCCGTCCATTTATCACAGTTTATTCTAACAGAAGCGTTCATATGATTGCCTCAAGCAATGCTACAGACCAATTTTTATCTTGGTCAAAATGAGGTCACATCGATTGAGAGACAGAAATTTTTGTTGAAACAATGTTGGAACTTGTGCAACGTTTCTCACAATGATTTCGTGCAAAGTTTGTCTAACACCACCCAAAATTAATAAACGAGGCTGATCATGTAGTTTTCCGGTTTGCAGATGCACTTCCCCTCTACTTACCTGTACTCGTACAACAGAACATGCAGTCAAACACCGCGAAGATTTATACCCAGAGGACGAAATTTATTGTTCGAGTTGGCGATAATAATTTGCATGTCGGGCCTTAACTGCACGCGCATCCTGGATGGCAATATTGTGTTGTTTTTAACTATACATTTGCAGAAAATATCTTACTAGCAGCTACAACTTATTTATTGCATCAACTCAAGTTTTAGTTGCGCATTTAACAGTTTATGGTCTTTTAATTTGGATTTATTTCTCATGCATGTTTAAATTGTGAGGCCTAGTTGAACGAACATGATACCTGATAAAAATTCATGTTAAGCAAGTGTGAATGTATGCTCCCTGTTACATTTTTAATCTATTTTCTACTTATTTGAAGCAATATCAAAATATGAGCAATTTTTAAGTTTTTCTTTTGCCACTTTTTACGAGAAAAACATTCTTGATAGAGCTGAGTTATATTTGCGTGAATTTGATGCTCCAAAATTATTTTACTTAACTGTACTGAAAAATTGTTTTTTTCAAGAAAAAAGTCAGAGAAATAACAATTAGATATTTGCGACCGCTTTCTATTCGTCACACTTTGATATTTCTAAATTTTTTCACGCGATGCGGCTAAGATATCATTCTGTTCGAGCAGATGTGCAGTACGAAAACGAACGTTTAACGGAGTAAGGAGCCATTATTTTCGCCACGGGCAACGCAAAAATAAATCTCTTTTCTAAAATCCAAAATATACGTACGTGAGAAAAACACAATAGTTAAAAATTTTTATATCCTGAACACGTTAAATTAAATTAATTAAATTTTCAATTACTCTCATCAAAATCATACGAGAATAACTTAAAAGTCAAGTAAAAAATTTCCATATTTAATTTTATTTAATGACTGAATAATTTTCAGTTACATTTTTCTTCATTAGAGAAGACTCCAAAAAATTATCCGCTGTGAGATGCCGCACTCTATCGTACTTCTCCACTCAAAATGTTGAGAAAAATGACTCAAACCTTATTTTTTTTACCCATAAATTCAACAAACAATATTGTTAAGCTTACAGATTGTTCATGTTTCAGAAGGGAAAACATAATAACTACGTGAGGCTTCAAAGATTGTCCCTGTTCTGCAAAAACGTTAATGGGGTCCACACCTCAGAAGTACCGATTCAATCGAGCATTTCTTTGCTACTGCTAAGTAATTTTTCTTTATTGTTCATTTATCTCATTAACTTATAGCTTAAGTTTCTACTTCATTACTTTATAAAACATGGCACGGCAAGGGGAATTAATGTATTAAGCTATACCATGAAGAATGTAAACTTCTACCTTCGTTTTCTCTATTTAAAACAACTCTTTAGGAAGGTATAAAAAGGTAAATTTTATACTTTCCTAAAATTCTTAGCACGTTGCTATTCGTTTTTTTATGTAAATGACGTCATAACATAAAACTCATCGTTTCGATGTGGCTGATAAGATGTAAGTCTGATATGCATATATCTAATTTAAATTACTGAAAAATAATATCATCCAAATTGGTGACGTGTATAATGTCTATTTGCTCCATTTATAATTAGTGCGTGTTTCATACGGGAATAATCGCATATTTTTGATAATTGAACGTGTCTTACGGTTATAATAGTAGATTCTAAACACATTGTATTCCTAAACACGGTTTTAATTGTATGTTATACATTTGCGGCCCTCCAACTCATCACCCACTTGGAATTTGAACTCCATACCATGAAATGCTCCTAAGAACTTTTATTGTCTTCGAAAAATCAGATTTGTTTGGTAGTGATGCATTTGGAAACTGAACAAATCGTGCAATTTGGGCCCCTGACGCGTATGCTTCCTGAAGGACTTGGGCTCACTTTGACCATAAGTGAGTCTAATTTCAATGCACAACCGCATTAGTTATAAAATAATTTGGTCTATTTTTTTACCGCATTACAGTAAAAATCCATGAGTCTTCTAACGGAAGTTCTAGTTTCTAGTGCTGGAATGAATTTGATATAGTGACACTCTAATACAATAACGTTGAGCACACTAAAAGTATATGGATTGTAATATCCACCATGAGTTTAAGATTGAACACTCGAAGGGTTCTTTAATAAACCATTCCACTTCACTTATATTTTTTCAACAAAACATCCAGCTATTATTTGTCATCGGTCTGTGCACCAGCCCCTGGCTGTGTGCGAGTTACATGCGCTAACTTAACTATGAAGCTTTCGACTCCTTCACTTCATATGATCCTGTTTTATCACTGCTGGCCTGATTAAATGAAAGGAATGAGATTTTCTTGTTCAGCAACGTCGGGAGGTTATATTGCTAGAAGTTTTGCTGCGAAACTACGCTGGTGTGCCGAAGCGACGGACTTCGACAAAGGATCCCTTTCGCACAGCCAACATCTCGAGTTTAATTAGCGTTATTTCGGTGCCAGATTTTTGCAGGAGTTTTGCTGTGTTGGCTTAATTTGGACGCATTTCTAAATTTTCATGAAAGTGTCAGCAAGGATTTGGCAGGAAAACTGCGTTGTTGGAAAATTATTTTAATTTTCCTTGTAAGTCCTTGTGAGAACCATACAGCACTTCGCACCTAAAGCTAGAGGTAATGAAAATCGATGAATGAATTATTGAAAGAGCTCTGCTCCAAATTACACACGTTTCGCTTCTTGCTTTACAGTGATCAGACTAACGTGCTTCAGTGATGGCTGCGCATCATGTAGAAAACATCAAACTTACCAACTGTTCAGGTGTCTAAAATCCATCAATAAGGGCTACGAAATGAAATGAACAGAACGAACGAGCAGTCTAGAATAAATATCCTTCTGACCTCTAGACGAGGCCAGAAGGATGAAACACGACTACTCAAAATTTCTA
>JACJUY010001226.1:39589-52519 GCA_014220935.1 Platorchestia sp. MABIK | reverse complement strand
ACTAACATTGCGAACGATCTTTGTGCTCAATTCTGTTCGTGATTTCAATTTTTAATGCCGAAATGCATTCCAATTTCTTGTCGTTTCAAGAAAGGCTCTTATTCTTCTGAGGTTCTTAATTCTTTGGTAGGCAAAACGTGCAACACAGAATATATAAATTCATGTACAAGATGACCTTCACTTCCTGGTTCATCAACCAACTTTGATTAAATTCTAAGAGATCAGACTTTACTCTCCTCCTCGAATATCTGCCATTGATAGCGGCCTGCAGATTATCAGACGTGTGTCTGTGTATGTGCGGGCATGTGCGAACGTGTGAGCGTGTGTGACTGTGTGTATGCAGGGAGATTTCCTGCATCCAGGAAGCATAAGTTTAAGTCAAAGTTACATTTTGAATTAAACAGAAGCGCAATGTGCAGCTCATGAGAAGACTGAGTTTCTGCTATCGTATTCCGAGAACTCCGCTCGTTTTCCTTTATTTCCGTCAGTTCAAAGTTCCCTATTAAACATTTAGTACAGAAAGTTAGACGAACTGTTAAAACTCCTCTCCAAAGTGCGCGTACAAAATGCTCTTGTGTACTTTATTGTCTACTGTCTTCTGTCCGTTCACCGACCTGATCTCTTATTGTTTCGCGCGCTGGCATCCTCTCTAAACAAAATGTAGAATCAGGAAAAACTGTAATCTAATTTCAATTTCAAGAGCACTTTCACTCAGAAAAAAGTGGGCAAATTAGTGGAGGATTTTTCGAAACCAAAAGGGAGCTAATTTTATCTATCTGTCAAAAATAGTTTCCTGATATTAACAGTTCGTTTCAGCTTTTGCATTGAACTCTTCCAGGCTTTTTTATGGGATTTCGTGAGTAGTAGTTTATCCAAGTACTGATGAGATTACCATTTTCTCCAACGTCAGCTTCTCCAGTAAACTTCGAAGCTTGCAGTAACTACACGTGACGTTTTAAGTATGTGTTTTGTGACTTCTTTCATGAAACGTTGTGGATAACAACAGAAAATATTTAAGCAGTGCAAAAAAAATGATTGAAGATTCACGCCAGCTGAAGTATTGTTGGCGTCCACCGTAATTTGGTTCTAATTTTTCCTTTAGTCTTTTCAAAATGAATTTACTCCATGTGCTGGTAGAGTTGAGCGTGTGTTGAAGGCATGGCTTTTGAAATTACTCGATACCCATAATTTGTAATGTTTTTATCGCAATGTGTATAAATTATGAAGAAAATATGTATTCCCATGGATAAAAACGTACACAATTTTAATAAATACTGTAAGCCAACTTGCGATTCCTCACATTGCATTCTTTTCTTGCATTGATCGTCATTTTGCGCACACCTCACACCGCCTATCAGATTATTTTGAGCTCATTGCTACGAGAAGCTTCTAGTAAACTTCTCATTTGTAATGAAGCTTTAGTGTTTTGAGAAATCTGCTGTGCTGCTATATCTACACAGCTCCAGACACGCATCAGTGAGCGAATTAAGTATTTCGGCCAATGCTCCTGGCTTGAATTTTAGTTTTGAGGTCTCCCGTAGCCTTGCATGTTGAAATGGCGGCGATATTTCGTGGCCTGTGAAGTTTGTTTTCTGATATCCTGACGCTGGACCAACGAGAAAGATTTACTCTTCGCCTTGAAGTTGAAAATTCCGCTGCGTCTTCATCAAAAGGCGAACACAAGGAGATTCCATGAGCTCTCCATCATCATTCTTTTGGGAAGCAAAATAAATTAGAAAACTTATTTGAACAAGCTAAGTTCCGAGGCTGCGTCTGCCTGCACGAGAGAGTGAAATCATAATGAAGATATTTTGTCGACATCTTAAGGCAAGAAAAACTCTGTTTTATGGGCGTCCAGAAGACTATCTTTCTCAGTTGCCATTCTTGAATGTCTTTTAAATGGCTTTATGGTTCATAAAAAAAGACCATTTCAAGAAACTTGAGCTCCGAAAAACGGAGAAATTTTCTTGAAGAAATAAAAAGTCTACGGAGCTGCGCACGACATATAAGCGATGAAGTCAACACTTTCCTTTTTAAGGAGAAACTCATTTTGTGCGAGATCGTCTAACACCTCGGCTTTGTTCTCGACGAAATCCAAGCTCGCTAAAGCCTACAAAACTCCCTGCTCGAAACTTTCAATTTGACTTTTAAATTAAGGATCTTGAGATGCCTTCGTCTATTCAAAATCTTGATGGTACGTTTATCTTGACACCCGAGTTCGCAAAATAGAATTTTTAGGCACCCGTTGCTTAACTTTGGGTGTAGGGCTACGTGGTCGGGTATTGGATGAAGCTCGGTGCTGAATTTTAAGTTTTGTTCCGTGAAGATCTTTTGTTGGGTTTTCAAATGTAACTTTTGATAATACATTCTTCCCAATTGTTATCCTAGCTAATGATTTTCTATTACTTCGTAAATAGTATTTGATTCGAGTGAAATGAAATACATCAGTATTTTTTATAAATGTTTCGCCCTTATCGTAGATGTATAGGATAATAAGTCTACAATATCGCAGCTTTGAAGTTTCGAGGTCTTTTAAAACAACCATGTATTATTTATCGTTTATTGATATTCAGTCAATGTGCAATTTACTTTTCTGAAAAATCTTTTCGCAGGAAAGAATTTCACATTTTATTATGTCTACACCAGTCTACACATATCTTGATTCAGCAACTTTTTTTTCGCGGTATTAAGGCCCAGTAACATAGCACGTGATCCAGTCAAATCATCCACTGAACCAGTTACTGTTAATAATTCTGTAGAAATTATCCATGTAAAAAGAAGAACAATCCTATAACAATTTTTTTTCTCGTTTAAGGCTCCTACGCTCATCTTGTGGGTATCTTAACGCGGTGAGACATTTAGGATCATCATCCAATTTTCAGGTTGTGAGACACGGCGACTCGTCCAAACTTAGGGAATATCATTCAACATCCAGACTGCGAGGCAAAGTGACAGATACTCTGTAAAACACCCGGCATAACACTGGTAATGTTACCAAACTTTGAGTCAGTGAGGGACGGTGGCTGATACGCATATGCTGCCTATAGTTTGCCTTCAGCACCATATTATTCATAAAAATTAGGCAACACTCATGAGGCACATTTCATTCAACTTTAAGCTTGCGTTCGAGAAAGGTATTCTTTATTCATCGAATAAATATCTATGCGTTTTTTTACCTGTATATCGTAATTATATTTACGCAGTTATTTTAGCTCTGCTTTCTCTTAATCCAACAGAATTTTCACCATAATGGAAAGTAAATTCCCTTTTTTACTTAAAATACCAAAAAGTACATCCATTAAGGGAAAGCTCAGCTGCGAACTTTCGTAAAGAGTTATAAGTAACAGGAAAAGCCTCCGAAATTGTATCATACAAGAATTGTTAATTCAAAAATGCAGTAACCTGAAAAGCTTGTAAATTATTCCACATGCAGACACATAATTGACTGCGTTTATCGTTTGATCCTATTATTTAATTTCTCTACACCCCATCACATAGTAAATGTGTTTCCCTTTCAAGTTTGATGACTTGAAATATTCGTCAACAAATTTTTAGAAATTTTGTCTCTTTGCTTCCTTTATTCATCACGATGCGCTCTTAAAATAAACAAGTATATTTTCTGTGCATCATATACGCTCCCAATTAAGCTACGAAAGGTAGATTTTGAACGTGTTCGCGCTGTTATACACTCGGATTTCTCCTCCGCAATATTGCATTCGTCTCAAGTTTCTATGTTCCCGGCCCTTGCGAGAGTTGCCTGTTCTCCTCCGGTCTCATCTCTCCTCTGTTGATGCACACGTCGTAAAATTTTCAATTGCTTTGGGCCGCCATAGGCAAAATCCTGGTCTCGAGGTCCCGCCCAAAGCCTTCCCTTGTCAGACGACAACTAAATTGTTTTACGACAGTCTAGGGGCATTTCTTTGTTTCACTTTGCCCTCAGGTGTTGTAACGCAAAAAGAAAGACGCCTCGGGTTTTTCGTACAGCACAATGGAGGGAAGAAGTCGGAACTTAGAAACTGTGGCATCAAGAGACTAAGTTTCTTCTGAAGCAAAAACTGAGGCCAGCGAATTGAAGGGAAAATCGGACCTACTTCTCATGGTTCTAGCAGACCAGTGAAATTGAACAATAAGACTCCGAATTACAGGAATTGTTTCAAAATTTCAGCGTGAATGATAGTAGAACAACATTACAAATGATCTCAGTATAATCAATGTTATAAATAAATATCGTATGAAATTTATTTTTTCATGCGGAGGAGAGCAGATTGGAACGATTTTTCGCGCTTAGGAACCAAAATATTGTTCGACTTTAATTCATATTTCTAACCTAGGTAGTTGCCACTCTTAACTTATATATTACATCATATCTTGGGCATATCATGCCTATCACTGTTGACCATCATGTTCAACTACTCACTGCACCACAGAGCAAGCTACCAATGCACTTGTGCCCAGCGGTCAGTTTTGAGCATCGCACTAGCTCCGCTACGTCTCACTGCACACACTTCACCCCACTGACGAGTCACGTTCAGTAAGCATTACACACAGGACGTTCTCTCAGCTGTAACGAGTAAATAATGAGTAATAAGCAAAGAGTTCAGTCCAATAAGAGCAGCGTTAGGTCAGCCGTCCCGAGTACATAATGAGTACTAAGCAAAGCGTTATGTCCAATAACAGCAGCGTTAGGGCAGCTGTCACGAGTAAATAATGAGTAATATGCAAAAGTGTTCAGTCCAATAACAGCAGCGTAAGGGCAGCTGTCACGAGTAAATAATGAGTACTAAGCGAAGAGTTCAGTCAAGTAACAGCAGCGTTAGGTCAATAATGAGAAATGAGCAGAGTTCAGTCGAATAAGAGCAGCGTTAGGTCAGCCGTCACGAGTAAATAATGAGTACTAAGCAAAAGTTCAGCCGAATAAGAGCAGCGTTTCGAGTGCAGCCTGAGGCCAGCACCCGGGCCGAGCGCTGTGTTTGCCGATCATTTGTCGGGCGCAACAGCCAAAGCACCGCTGACAGATGTGATCTGCGCCCACGTGATCAATGGATCCACAGCCCAAAATCCAACTATTTTTCTCTATGAGTTTTGCAGCGGTGAATGTCAGGCTCTCAAAATGATTACAACGAATGAAAGGGATTTGGTAGCTCAAGTCTTCAGTGAAAAGTTTGGTTGCAATGACGGAGCCTGAGAGAAAACTGTTGAATACAAACAGAAAAAAAACAACACACAGGTCACAGAGCCAGATCAAACGATATATGCGAGTACAGGTGGGATTTCATCGTAAAACGCGACTTTTCGCAGGAGAACTTGTGAAATACAACTCTGACTCTACATGTTTAAAAAGTCATCATTCTCAAAAAAGTTGAATTACCGGTACACCAAATAAATTCCCAAATTTCTGGCACACACTCAAAGCCTCATTTATTCCGACCACAGTTGAATTTCACCACGTTTAGAATTTCATTTTGCAGATTTTAAATAAATCGAAAAGCGGGAAAACTAATCATCTTCGAAAAATGTGGCCACCAGTTTAATGCGAAGGTTTTAGCTTCGTATGACTGACTGAAATTGTTTCATGTGCCTCGAACAAAATACTGAATTTGAATATCAAAGCCGCTCGACTGATTGTCTTGGCCTAAGTTGAGACCAACTGCTTCTCAACAACAGAAGAAGGAAATCCGTTTTTGGCAAAATATAGTTGTAAAAAATCGAACTCTTTGTGTAGGTATTGAAAGTTAGAACACACATTAAACGCTCTATGGACAAGAGTACGAATGCCGCAAACCTTGAAATTGTATGAACAAAAGCTTAAAAAGGCTAGTCCCGAGCCTAGAAAAGTTATCTTTCTGAAAACAGAGCACTGAAAAGTATTGCCAACTCTCTCCCCCAAGCATCAAGAAACGGTAATCTACCGTTGTCTTTGCCTTCCCTAGTAAAGCTGCTATTGTTATGACAAGAATTTAAACATTGGAGGAAAAGGTTAGCATGAGCCTTATACCTGTACAAAACAAAGGTTCATCAACGTCACACTTGTGCAATACAGGCCTAAAAACAGGAGGACATTCTTTTAACTAGTTTTGTTCGTAGTGGCGCAGAAATATATTAGCAAACGTTGGGCCAAAGGTAAACCCATGCTTAACCCTTCAAATTGCTTAAAACATTTTCAACTGAAAATGAAAAAATTATTACAGACTGCCAACTGCAGCAACTTTCCAACAATACTGCGAGAGAGCCCCATGAAAGTTTGATGATTTGTAAACAATTTAGGTAAGCAAATTTCTATGGTTTCCAGCAAAAGTACATTAGTAAACCAATTTTCCACATCAAAGGATGTCATGAACAGCCCATCAACGTGATTAAAAGTACTCAAACTATCTACAAATACTTTAGAGTTGTCTTCAGTAAATCAATTCGAAGTTAAAGGTTTTGGAATTCGAGCAAAAAAATTGGCAAGATTAAACTGGGAGTATTGAAGAAGGCAAAAATTGGGCGAAACTGAAACTTTGTTGCAAAATCAGACATGCGGATTTTAGGTAGGCCGTGCAGAGTACCAGGACCGGAGCCGGTTGAACGTAGCTTATTGTAGTCGTCAGGTGACATGGATCCCTTATTCTTCAAACGAAACAAAAAATTACTGATCTTTTCTTCAACACGCAAGGAAAATTTATGAATGGGCTCTACAATTTACTGAGACCTGCTGTCACCGGAGAGTAAACATCTATTGTTCATACTTTCTAGTTACTAAGCTTTATCTATCAACACAACACCCCGGCTTTTCTCTGGTTTGGTCCCGACAACTTTCTTTTTTGTTGCAAGAGGTTTTAAAAGCATAATACAACTTTTGGTAAAAATTGCCGAAAAAATTTGATATGGTTTAAAATTGCAATATTACCTATGGATTATATTGCGAAATTGACTAGAAAATGGCAAAAAGTAATTGCAGTGAACGGTTTTCAAGTCATTTAAAAGCTTTTCAAAACTGAAATAATAGGTGAAAAAGTCATGTTTTGCTTGAGACTCAAAGTTGAGTGCTATTATTGTCAAGCAAACAAGTTAGGCTGTGATAAGGTTGAAAGAACGAACATCGATTACAATATGCATCCCTTCGTTTGCATCCTTTCGCCCATAGTAGATCGCAAAGTATCGAAGAGGAATATATTCGCATTCATCGATGAATGTGCACCCAATTTCGAGAATTAATTTCGGTTACGGGACTGAGACTGCTGTGATTTGAAGACCTGTACTGTCCTAATAACAAAAGAAGAATACCGTACTTATTTACTGAAATCCCTGTCTTCTAGGTTTGATCTAAAGTTGAAGCAGTGGGTGAGGAAGAGAATTTTTGCATCACAAAGAGACAGGCCGTAGAGCATCAGGATGATGTTGCGAGCTGTACAATCCATCCGTAGAATTATTGCTATTTAGAATAAATATACCGTGGCTAGGGAAGTCCTGAAAATTTTTTAACCAGTCTATGAAATTTTCAAACTGCTCAACAAAGCGAAGATCACGCTTTTAACATGATTTCGGAACTTCAGAGTACAAAATTCTTTTCATATTTACATGTGTTCAACATTTAATGTCTGCTCCAATTTGTTCATTGCCGTCCTGATCTCCCAAACAAGGTTTTTCATTTGCCACCCCGGCATCCGCTCGAAGAAAAGTTTTGTTCCCCAATTACTTCGCAAGATCTTACTTTTTCCGAGCTCTCAGGGAACTCTGCAAGGTGGAAGACTGCCATCACGCCAAGATTTCGTGACCTTCAGTGTTCGCTCCCCTCTTCTGCATCTTTCTATCACTTCACCGAAATTTCTTAGCAACATTCTCTACAAAAACTCGATTCCTCATTAACAAGCCCCTCTTGGTGTACATGCAAAAATTTCCCAATCACACGCTGTTTAACCCCAAGCTCCAGCTTAACATCGCCATCTACTCGCCCCGTTGTTCCACGCTTCCAAACCTCGCACTTCCCAGTGCCGAGCTCCCCAGTCCCGAAACCCTTCCCCACACTCTCCTGTCCCGTCTCCCCAGCCCCGAAACCTTCCCCATACTCCTGAGCGCGGTCAAGATGGCTGCCGTGACGCGGTCCGGTTCCGCGACGCAGGAATTTTTCATTAGACTTCCACTCTCTGATGCATTCCGATGCTGGGACCGATGCTCCTCGCTCTTCCCTGCTACTCAAACTCGCTATCAATTACTTCCTGACTCTCCAAGTTACATCCAGCTGCCTCAAACATCTCGCAACGCCATCCTAATTGCTTTCAGTTTCTCCAAATTTCAATGTGTTTGCACCCACTTGCTTCCCTCAGCTGTGAACTTCTTTCTATAATATGTTAGTACACCCAGCGGCCATTTACTTCTCTCTTGATTCAGTCGAGTGTCATCAACTGCATGAATCATTTTTCAAAGTGATTCTATCTGTTTCCAATATTTTCAAGCATCTCAGTACATGCTGGCGGCTACTCCTAATTTTCCTCAATAGCGCCAAACAAACACAAACTGGTTTTGGTTCCTCCAAACTCCTCTCAGCTGCTCCAAAATTTTAAGAGCGTTTTTGACCTTTAACCAGCTGCTTAATCTCTCTTTAAATGCTTTCTAAACAATGCCGAATTTTCTCAGATTATTATTTCCCCTTGTCTTCTTTCCAGTTGCATGCATCTCTCCTCCCTAATGGCTCCCGTTTGTTCTCAGCTCTTCCTAGCTGCAGGCCACTGCTCCCAGCAGACCCCAGATGTTTCCTGCTCGCAGGATGATATCGGGCGCTGAATTATCAATCACGAACTGTGAATAGTGGATAGAGTTCGTCCATAGCTGGAGATGAATTGCTGATGAATAATGAAGCGCGCTGGAATATTATCCGAGCAGCTGCATGGCGGCGTGTCTACGCCTGGCTGCACTTCCAGAACCTTCAGTTCAGCACCAGAAGTGGTATCAAGTCCGTATTTATCAGTATTCAGTGGCGTTATATTCCCGTGAATGAATTACAGTCAACATAACAATATTTTATGATAGCCCCAAGAATGATAGGAGCACACTTCAAAATATTTTACATAGCTCCTGGAATGACATCACTTTTACTCATAAAAATCTTCTATTATATTCCAAATAATTGTATCAGCCCCGCCATGTCTGCCTCTCCTTCCCGACTCAAGACTCAAGACTCCAGACTCTCATTTTCTCTCCTAGGGTTCACTAATATTCTGTAATATCTCCAGATATGTATCAAGTTTTCGTTTATCAATATTTAGCTACAGCTCTAGTAATGATATCAAGTCCATATTAAAAGGATGCTATCTCAGCAACAAGGATTGAATAGCGTTCACATTTATCAATATTCTATCACAGCTTTGTGCCAGAAATGTATTGAGAATACGTTTTAAAACTCTGTTATTCTAAAATTACATGATGTTTACAGTGAAATAGTTTCCCAACATTGTAAGTCTATAGGAAAAAATCCTGGCAGTTCACTCCTAAGATAAAAAATTCATCTCTTCTTCACACTGCGAAATTGAAAGTACATCTTCGAAATTATGTATATATAATGTACATAAGCTTCTGTGCCCTCTGCAACGGAGGAATAGACCACCAAAATAAAAAACTGTACCTAACAGAAAAATACAAGATTCTCATGGCGCCATATTTTTAACGGCCGTGGAATTCAAAGATCAATACATGCTCCGGTATGTGAATTTAACAAATCATTAACAACGGTAAAATGTATCCAATTTCTACAATTCGGGGTTGGAATGAACGAATATAACTGAAAAATGGAAATTTAAGTAAGACTGTTAAATTGTTATCGATTGGCTGTAAATTGAACTATTTCAATAGAGGAGCAATTTTGGGAACAAGTGTTGTTAATGAGCTCTCATATGTCAGAGTGCAACAACTTTAAGTTTTAACATCGTTGCAATTATGCAAACACTGCAGTAAAGATGGATACAATGAAAAGATGGTCTTAAACAGGCTGTGGTGGGAAAATGACATGAAAGCAGCTACGGTGAAAAAATGCTATGAAAAGGGCGTAATGAAAAGATGATGTAAAAAAGGCTACGGTTGAAAGGTGGCGAAAAACGACTGTGATAAAAAGATGTTTTAAAAGAGGCAACGAAGAAAAGATGCTGTAGAGGAGACTGAAATGAAAAGACGGATACGAGAAGCTACGGTCTACGCTGAAGAGCAAGTATTTAGGAGATTCAAGAGTAAACCTATTTAGCAGAAGTTTAAATTGAATGCTGGTAAATGTAAAGAAGGGCGAGGTGAGAAGGTAGAATAATAAACACTATTTTGAAAGTGTATCTGTATGAAGATGAATCAGGATGATACAAACGGAAATTCGTGTATCTTTGCTACGGTGATACCTTCCTGAACGCTGAACTGTGCACTAAGAGCTCAATATTTGAAGGCAGTATGAATGATTACAACTTGATTAGTAAACCCAGAAGTGTTTCGATGTGAACATCGAATGAGAATAGATTGACACGACGGGGACTGTGTTATTTTATCAGGCGCCTCAGTTTCGAACATTAATTCCATGATACAACCATACGAATATTGGTTAACTGTCACTGCTATGAGTAGCGGTACAGTAAAGAGACGATGAAATGCCACGTTTGTAAAATTCATTCCCCTTACAGGAACACTTGATGGTGACCCACTGCATTTTCTCGCAGTTCATGCCGAATGCAGTTAATAAATTCACAGATAGTGTGGGTGATTGCATTGAAATTTGAAACGGCGAGATTGAAAACAACGCATCGGTAATTGCAAAAAGTCAATTCATTGTTGTTGATAAAAAATTAAAACTGAAATCGAGCAAGAAAGTACAAATCCGTACAGTCCAAAAAAGTCTTGATTCAACCGTCGTCGCGTAACAATGTTCAACGAAAAATTCAGCAATACGAAAATATAATAAGAGTCTATTCAATCACTTGAAGAGACGGATTGGTTTGCAATTCATTTCATTCTAGGGAGTTTTAGGTCTTTTTATGTCCCAAAGTAAATTGAAGTTGTATGATTATTTTCTTTTATAATATGAAGTACTGTTGATTGTTGAAATTTCAAGCTGTGCAGTGATCAAAATTTTCATCAGACCTGCCTAACGATTCTAGGTATCCAAGCAGAAAAATTTGACGGGGGACGTGACAGGAGCAGGTCAAATTCATAGGTAACCTTAGAATTATGATTGCTCATGTCCCATGAACGATTATGTCCCTTAAACGATTATGCTTATGGGTCACTAAGCTGCTTGCTTGGTGCTGAATATCAAAACATTTTTCTGGCCAGTCTTCGATTGAGAGCGCATTAAACCCGCTAAAGCGCATAGAGACACCATGATATTTCAAGCACCGTCATCAAGATTGTATGAGACTTTATATTATTTGTATCAGTTCCCTTGGGATAACATTAGACTGAGGCAACCTATGGACGCTTCGATGTCAGACCAGCTTGCACGATCTCCAATTGCTCATAACAAAGTGTGAGTATAGCAATGGCTTCGAAGTCCTGTAGGAGAAGTTTTTGATTGCACCCGGTGAGTGAGAGAACATAATGTGCTCTAAAGAGTAAATTTAGTTGCCCGTACGATTCCTTAGCAATTTCGCAAGCAACAGCAAGTGTGTGGGGTCCATAGGAGTGCCATTTCCCTATTGCTGTGCCAAGTTTTATTTGACTCTTGGGTTGAAAAATTGACCATTAATTGACAATAGTACTCAAAAATTTGTTAATCGTGAACATTTATTCATCTGCAATTTGGATGAAGAAAAATAAACCAGCCATAAGATAATCGAACTCTGTAGGATTGATGCGTCTTTATCACGTTTTCAACAGCCATTTCAAGCTCTGGTCAAATCTAAAAACAAATGAGAGCGTGCTGTTTGACACAGAGCGAAAATCAATTAAACAAATGACATCTTCTATGCGAGTAGTTTAAGATATTACATAGATGAAAGCTTAATTTTTTATTTTAATTTCAGTGAGAATTGCGCGTGCATTTTTCACTTTAGAAATTAATGACAATGGTATCCGGAAGTCGTATTATGTATTTCTTGCGTTCCATTATACCGTGATCATGCAAGAACATATTTTGCAGTGGTACAGAAGTGAGCTACGAACTATCTGGTCTACCCTTTCCATCCGCCTGTTATCATTTAGTTCAATGCCACTATAATGATTTTGAAAAATTCAGATTTATAGAATATTTAATAAATAAATATATTATTTTCGCTTCAGCATTAGTAGCGTTATTTATCGTTATCAAACACGTTATTTTACGCAAGTAATTTCGTTTTGCCATAATAGTAGCCAGACAAGCTTTAGGTTTTAGCAGGATATAACGCACAGAAATATGCTCTAACTGATTCAAATTAGTCTCTCCTTCACCATTATTTATGAAACATTCTTTGACGACCAGCATAAATGCATAGAATTTCGAAAGATCTATTAGTTTTCATCCACTCAGTGTTGAACCAAAACTTAATTAAACGATTAAATAAATGGAAGAATTTGTCATGAAAGGCCTAGGGAGCGGCTGTCCAATAGGGAACTTCATTAGACTGGCAAATGAAAGCACCGGAGTGCAGGGAGGCGCGCGTAAAATGTTCCTGTCCTGGAACGCGGAATGCCTAAAATGCTCACCTTTGTCCGGCATGCTCTCGTGCTCTCCTCAGGCGTCTCGGCTCCTCTCTGTGAGTTCTGCTGGGTGGACCAGAGTGATGGTGTGTGGACCAGAGTGATGCCATGTGAACCAGAGTGATGCTGTGTGGACCAGAGTGATGGTGTGTTGACCAGAGTGATGCTGTGTGGACCAGAGTGATGCTGTGTGGACCAGAGTGATGCTGTGTGGACCAGAGTGTTGGTGTGTGGACCAGAGTGATGGTGTGTTGACCAGAGTGATGCTGTGTGGACCAGAGTGATGCTGTGTGAACCAGAGTA
>JACJUY010001226.1:13523-38860 GCA_014220935.1 Platorchestia sp. MABIK | reverse complement strand
TGGTGTGTGGACCAGAGTGATGGTGTGGACCAGAGTGATGGTGTGTGGACCAGAGTGATGGTGTGTGAACCAGAGTGTTGATGTGTGGACCAAAGGACTGGTGTGTGAACCAGAGTGATGCTGTGTGGACCAGAGTAATGGTGTGTGGACCATAGTGATAGTGTGTGGACCAGAGTGATGGTGTGTGAACCAGAGTGTTGATGTGTGGACCAAAGTGCTGGTGTGTGGACCAGGGTGATGGTGTGTAGAGCACAACTTCTGCCTCCGAAGGTACTGGTTTGGTCGAGGACCTAAGAGAAAACGTCGGGTTTGCTACGAGTGTGTGTTGGGAGTTGGAAAAAGTGCAGTTTTTTCTATACTTTAATCAGAGGAACATGCGTGACTAAAATTGTGCTGCAGGTGTTTGTCGGCTGACTGAACATTGATGAGATAATGTGTGCTCTGGCATAAATGTTTGTAAGTATTGGTAGAGGAAGGGGATAGAAGAATGATTTTTTTGCGCATCAATAAAGGGCAAAGATTTGAAAATGAAAATATTGACTGGAGTTGCGCCATTTTGAGAGCAAATTTAATGTTATGTCAACTAAAGCAAATTCGAAAAGCGAGCTGAATTGCCTTGTTTACCCACCCACAGTTCTGTTACGAAACAAGAGTTCTATAAAAAGTTCTGCGATCAACTACTCTACTCATTCGCGACCATGACACTAGTCATAGGGTTGTATTGAGACTTGTAACGGTTAAATTAGAAACGGAATAAAACACATACAGAATCCTAAACCAAAAATTTAATAGAATTTAATGTGTGCCAAACTAGAAACAATAGAACACACACTGTATCCAAAACATTCGTACCTAAATATTACAGAGCTCAGGAGAAGTTAAAACCGAAAATAATGAATATTCCCTATCTGACGTAAACTTACCATGAATCTTTATGGTTGAAACTGAAATGTTGCCATCATGTGAACAAAAGGGGAAAACTCTATTGATTATTTCCGTAGAACAATTTTGAAGTTCGGGCGACAGTGAATGAGGCTGAATTTAATCAGTGAAATTTGTTTTTTTTTGGACGAATGGTTTGTTTTGTCTTGTGTATCTTATCATATCAGTATTTTCTATAAATAGTTTCACTCATCATTAACAACCCATTTTATTTTAGGGCATTTCTTAGCAAATCATATTTTTTCATCAGGAATTCAGCATTTCTTTGGTTTTACGTGTTCCGACACAGAATCATCATAGATAAATATTTCTACAAAAAGAACCGGTTATATATTACCTTGTTATTCCGCCTGATATGTGTAAGAAAATCCAATTTGAGGTCGAATACGAGTAAGCGCACACGTTGAATCTCTGCAGTAGCAATTGCTCCCAAGTTGATAAACGAAGCTTTTTTCACACCCCTCAGGGGGATACAAGTGTTGCATCTATGGAAATTAGCGACCCAGCGGGAAAATGTGAGATCCCGAGCTGTGAGTTAGGTAGGCCTTCTTTTTGTTGATGTAAAATTTATTTGATTGTGTTAAGGACCATCTTTTTTTTTGGTTCACTGCTGTCCTGTTTTTCAGCGCCTACTCCTTTCTTCTTCAACTTTTATCTTGTTTCATGCACTTCTTTCTCAATTTACTGTTTCAATGTATCTTGTATAATACATTGATTCCGCTTTCCCTTATCTACATACCAAATGGAGCCTTCCTCCTTCCTCTCTTTGTATGGCCTTTGTTGCGGTTAGGGGGCTTAAACTAACATTTAATCTAATGTACTCTCATTGTTTATTTTGCTTGTACAGCTAAATGCGAGTAAAAGTTTTCCGCGATGCGTGAAGCAGAAAATTGTCTTACAACATTGGTTGCTTCAAAAAAAAAAACTCGAAGTCTCTTCTGATAATTCGGAATTTCACTCTGAAACAATCTGATAAAACGCTGAAGATATTTTTTTACTACCATCTACATTACAATCTAATACCCCGATAAATTTCGAATATGTGATGCTATATTGCCTCACCCTCGGCTCCATAAACATCAGAGCTTAGAAATTGAGCGGTCCTCTAGCGTTGGAACCAAAATTTGAGTTAAATATGTTTCATCCAAGAGTTCGTTATGAAGAACATTTTGAAGCAAATTCTACTCATATTGACTTTGAAATGATGATAAATGATGATGAGGGCGCTTTCATTTCGGGGCATCATTGTGAATAAGTTATTAGTCTTTTGTTAGGCTCACTTACCCTGTACGCTATTTCTATTATATCGTACAGTAACTTTCTCGGTTCCGTCACCGCTGTACGTCATCGGAAGAGTAGACTACTATGGTAGCTCCATGGTGTTCCTTAAAGTCTTGTTCTCGTTCTACAAGGTAAAAAGAAGAGAAATATTCGAGCTCGGTAAGTTGTGATGAAGCCCTCGCAATAGCGCAGATTGGTGTGCCCGTGTTATGACGAGGTCGATCTAAGAAATCGGTGCTCGGTGTCTCAGAACGACCACACGGCAGCCCCGCCACCGATAAACCGACCTCTGAGTGCCCTCCAGCGGCCGATATTGGAACTTCGGTCATCCCTCCCAGGAAGGGATTCAAAACCACTTCTGCATATTAGGCAGCTCAAGCCTCTCTTAAAAATTTGATTTAGTGAGTCCTACGCTTTATTTCCTTGATGTATTTCAGTATAACTGTTAGTCTTCATTAGCAATGAAGTAGGATTTATGAATTACATAAGCATTGAAGAAGACACAAAAATGCTTGATGAATTCATGAATTATTCGTCACGTAAACTTGGTAGGATACACACAGATTTTTTAGAGTTTAGGTCATCGTATGAGTGTCATGAAAAGAAGCGAACAAAAATAGAATGAAATTGAACATTTCGTTTAGAAATCATAACCACTGAATTATTTCCAGCACCAAAGTAATGTTGGTGTTCTGCTAAAAGAAAATCTACATCCTTTGGATGAACGGATTTAAGTTCAACAACAGGTTTTTTTCAACTTCGATACGCAAAGATTGATTCTGAAATGCAGCAAATCGTTTACAGGGAACGTAGAGAATGGCCGACTACTAAATGAGTATCTTTCTCCTAAAATTCTAATTTGAACGGTTTGTTATCTTGAAGCATTGAAAACATTTGAACGTAGAATTTTCTCCTCTGCTTAAAAGTAACAGATATCTCCGTAACTGTACAATAATTTTCAATTTCTTTTTCACATCATATTCCTGCATGCTCTCAAACTTCCTCAATTATATTTGGCAACATCAAATGTTTTGTATCTGAGCTCCTCACTAATATCCTGCAGTATTAATTTTAAATCACTTAGTTATTCTTTAGTTAGTATTTCAAGCACCCGACCACAGGGGTATCCTCGAGTCTACAGTTAGGCTCCGTCATGCAGCAGATGACATCTAACTGATTGGATCCTATTTCACCCGGAATTATGGAGGGGCTTTCGATGCAGATCCAACTCAGTCTGATCTGATCCCTTTATTGACGGCAACCGTGGGCTTGAAAACTTCACATGTAAGGATCGGTAGCGACTTCGTTGATTGAAACATTCTTCTGATTACTTGTCAATGCGAACAGTATTGTGTTGTACAACCACATAAAGTCTGGTTGATTGGGATGTTCTTTTGACTACTTGTCCATGCGAACAGTATTGTGTTGTACAACCACATAAAGTCTGGTTGATTGGAATGTTCTTCTGACTACTTGTCCATGCGAACAGTATTGTGTTGTACAACCACATAAAGTCTGGTTGATTGGGATGATCTTCTGCTAACTTGTCCATGCGAACAGTATTGTGTTGTACAACCATTTTAAGTCTGGTTGATTGGGATGTTCTTCTGATTACTTGTCAACGCGAACAGTACTGTGTTGTACAAACACGTAATGTCTAGTTAATTAGAATGTTCTTCTGATTACTTGTCAAGGCGAACAGTACTGTGTCAAAACTTGGCAATGCAAACAGTAACCACATCATGTCAAAACTAAGTTTCAATGATTGTATTCCATCTCAAGGCGCTGCAAACAAAATTATTCCGAATTTGAGAATAAAAATAACTACTTTCATTGCATAGGTGAGCTGTTCTGCTACAGTTTTGACAATGAGTTAATTTTCTTAACTTTGTTCCATGCTTATGAAGAAAATTTTTTACTGAATGCTGTATCAGTAATGTTATAGTAAATTAGTAAAACACAATAAATTAGTAAAACGTGGTTAATTAGTAAAAACCTAATGAATTAGAAAAAATTTAATAAATTAGTACAAACATAATATATTAGCAAAAACATGGTATGAACAAATCGTAAAACTCAATAAGCCCTCGACATATTGTGCACCCGTGGTGCTCTGTTATCTATCATAAAGCTTGCATGTTATTTAGAGAAATAGGAAAATAAGATTTGTACTGCAGTAGTTTCTTATTTCCCATATAACAAAATTTCCCAGATGCTTTGGTCTTTCTATCAGAATTCACTTATCTATCATGGCTTTCTTGTGTCAAGCGGTAATATTTTCAGCATGAAGCAACCTTTAAACTCAGTGATCTTTTTTTCATTACGCTAGTCTCGAAATTTGATGACACAGAACTTTTGCACTGTTAAAATAAAGATAGCTAATATATATATATTTATATGTAAACCATAGGTAATTCAATGAGACGTTCACTTCAATACCTAAGCAAAAATCGTAATTCTTCGGAAAGTTTTACGGAGATTATTAAAGTGAGCGAAGTGAGGCTCCAGGGGCGAAGAAGTAATAGGACAATATTTTAAGGCTAAGGGCAGCGCCTTATCAGGTCGGTGCCGCCCTTAGGGCTCACCGCGGGACTCCTAAGTCTCCTGCTTAAGGCTCTTCGAAGCCCGCTCTGGTGAATAAATCTTTGCTCTCTGTGAGCGTAAATGCAAAATGATTTTCGAAACTTCGATGGTGTTTAAGAAATATTCCCTGGGAAAAGCTGTCCTGTTCTTCGTAGTGTAGTGTGAAGCGTATTCCGTTTATGTCTTTCGCAAAAAATCCTGTAGAATTTGAGTAAATTCCATATACTGGAATGACGATTGCACGACCTTCTTCCTTCATGGGCTGGTGGAATAGAAGGCTGTGATTATTTAAATCTTCATTAGTGCAGTGCATTACGAGTTTAGTTTTTGATTGTGCGAGCACGTGATTATGAAATACTCTTTTTTTTTTTAGAGATCCTTTCTGACTAATTTAACCCTGACGTCTCTGTTACCTTGTGTCACGATTGAATTAGTACATAGTACTCAGGGGCCGTTTTTGACTTGATGTTTCAATGAGAAATTATTGTGATGCACACATATCAAGCTGAATAATTTCCTGATCTCGCCGGAAAAGAAAATGATAAATTTTTATCAGGGTTACAAAAATATCAATGCGTGGAATTTGGAAGTACAAAACACTAAGTTTTAATACTTCGTAATGTAATTTAATGTAGTAATTTAATACTTAATGTTTTAATTCATTCAACGAGCCCGAAATCATGTATAAATGAAAAACGTACATAAACTTTGCTGGTAATGAGTACAATGAACGAAATTAATTTATGTTCAAAGGCGACCGGATAAGCATTTGTATTTTGACGTATATTTTGAATCATGAAATGTATACATTTTGAATCATTTACAGAAAAGCTTAAAGAAATAGGAGCTGGTTATGTACGTTCTATCGATGTCGGTGCAAGATTCTAAAATTTTAACTCAGAATAACAAATTGGTGTTGCTATCAATATTGTTCTAAAACTGTAGATGACGGATTGATGGAAAAATCTTAAAGCACGACACCGAATACGGCATTAAGGAGGAAAATAAGTGAGATCGAGACGGGTGTGGGTGCTGACAGTGCTGGAAGTTTGAGCACGAGCGTTTTGTGCCATGGTAGCTGATGCATGTGGTGGGGTGATGGATGAGCGCCAGACATAGAGTCTCACAGGAGTAAAAAATATCCCTGAGCACAAACTCAGAATTCACATCTTTCAAGTCTAGCACGGAATCACGAAAAAAAATTTCTGTTCTAGGGATTTTAATCCTAAAGATTACGAGTGTCGAGTAAGTATGAGTTAGTGTTCTGGATGGTGAGTGATCATTTGATGGTGTGCATAGGAATATTGTAAAATAATGTGTTCTCAACCTTAGATCCAACTTTGGTAGTTGTGTCACAATGTTGCCAAGTAACTGAATATTGCTATTAAAATGAAAATGAATTTCATAACACTGCTGACAACAACACCACACGAACAAGATCATTTGAGAGTTTTAAATTATATGAGAATATTTATAGACACATTTCCGACGTGTAGTCATCACCGAAAGAATGAATAAGCATTATAACAACAATGGCTCTTCAAAAGCGTCATCGCAAAAAAGAGGCATTGCAAAGCCAGGACAATGTGAAGGATTTTCAAGGTGTTTGCGACGCATTGTGCAATGAATGTTCAACGAAGATAAAAAGAGTAATAAGAGTCCGCAAGATAACTGACCAGGATGTTTTTTTGAGGCTTAGAGAAAAAACGTTAACTTTTTCCTGTTTTGAGCGTGAAATGCATGTATCATTTTCTCTTGGTCTTAATTTTCTCTGTAAAACCAATTTCTTACGCGAAATGAAAAACTGGTTAGTAGCTTCAATGGTGTCGCGATTGAAATGAAGCGATTGCATTCATGGAAAAATCAAGAAGAAATTCAAAGGGCTACGGTAATGTTGCAGGATATATTGCTTAAATTGGCTGTTAAATGCTCCAATTACGTCACAGTTACGAAAGATTCCACGATGCTTATTTGCTTGAGCTGGGTAACTCGCATAGAAAAGTATATGACATGAAGTTTACAGAAAAATGACATGAATTGACATTTATGTTCAGGTTTGAAAAATAACTAAAATAAATGAGAGCTTGATAAAATGAATCCCATACGCTGTGTAGGTGCCATTAATGCTCGCAGGAAATCGTCTAATAGTTTGTTGATTGTGAGGAAAACTTTTATTTATAAAATTATCCCTGAATTCACTATATAGCTTTTATTTAATTTTGGAAAAGTAGCTCGAAAGAATAAAAGTTCCACCTCAAAGGCTCTCACATTTTTAGCTGCACATCTTTTAGAAAGATAAATTTAACAACCTACTCTCTGTACGTTCTTAAATCATTTAAACTACACCGATATCGCGAACGTTGACGGGGTAAACATGCAAAACCTCCTGGGTAGTTTCTTTTGTTAAGTAATAATACATTTATAAAAATAGAACTCGAGGATGTTACTCCACAAG
The DNA here is from genome assembly GCA_014220935.1 of Platorchestia sp. MABIK. NCBI lineage: Eukaryota > Metazoa > Arthropoda > Malacostraca > Amphipoda > Talitridae > Platorchestia > Platorchestia sp. MABIK. The sequence goes on along the minus strand of JACJUY010001226.1, from coordinate 31,599 downwards.
GTGAATTGTTGAAGCATGACAATCATACAAAATGCTTTTTTTCCTAAATTAAAAGTGTCAGAAAAATTCTTCGTTATTCGTGTTCTGTAGCGAAACCCAAAAGCCAAGATTACGTTTCTAATCTTTGGATTTTGAGTTAACATTTTTTTTTAATAGCCCTTTTAGTTAGAATTTTCTTGTCTATAGACTTGATAATAATAAATTGTGCAAGGAACATGCTTTACGTTTGCCCATATCTGACACCGTCTGTTCATCTATTCCCCACACGTGCCATTTCGAGCCGAGTGACACCTTCGCGCTGGCGTAGTGAAGTACTCCACGCATCTGTTTCCGAGCTCGTCCCTAGAAGTATTGGTTGGAATGATAAATCAAAACCGAATAATTAATAATATTAACAGCATCTGACTTTTGGGGATTCAAGGAGTAAATAATAGTATCACCGCAAGAAGTTCTCTTCCGGACTCTTATAACTTAATTCTGAGAATCTGTACAATGAGAGAAATTAGCATATTGCGCTGAGTTTTGACAATATTTAATACATGGTTATCCTTACTGAACATATACTAGCGCTAAGCGTCTTAGTCACTGCCTCACACTGAACTGATCTATAGATAAATAGTTACACAAACGATTCTTGTACATTAAATAGCAACCAGTACGAGGCATTAAAGGGTGTACTGGAGGCCGTCAGTACACTGAGTTACGAGATCGATTCACTGTCGCCACTGGAGCGGCTACAAGCGACATTTCTTATTCTAAGTAGTATCACATCAGCAACGAAAAGCCACCAATCAATCACAAAATTTTGAACTAAGCAAGGACATTGAAAACACTACACAAGCACTTGACACAAACAAACCGCTCTCCGGACTTCTCGTTTACAACGGAAGTGACCAGGTCTGGAAATGTTGCCGGAATTCGTACCTAAGACCTCTCGCTTCAATGACAACGCGATAATTAAACTATCTATCTACTCATGCATAGAATTTTCAACGTACTCTTACCACATTCATCCCTACGAGTAATTACACGGTCAATTTCCCTCCCATCAGCGGTGTATCGCAAGTTTCCAATAAGAATTCCATGTTCTTAAATTATATTCTGCTTATACTCCAACGTCAGTTCATTCCTCCTCAAGGTAGTCCTAAGACTGCCTGTACGGCCGCAGTGGAGCCTGTATTGCCGGCCAGTTATCTTCATGGCGAACCGCGGCGAGATTTTTCCGGGTCTTATCTCTATTATTTCGGGGAGGCGCTTGCGAGCTTCCTTAATATAGAATATTTCCGGTGCATCCGTGCCTCATCATTGCCGTCGTGCTCGCCTTCACGCTTCCGACCTCCTCCTCAGACTTCCGTGGCCTCCAAGACGCCCATAAACACTTGCGGACGTGCTTCAAGGTGCGAGCAACTCGAGGGCATCTCTCGGCCTAGGTTCATTTAAAAAGGCCAGCTAAAAACTCCTCGTGTCTCGGGCTCAGTTTTGCTTGCTGTGCACAAGGAGAGAATTTTGTTGCTGCTTTCGCTCGTATTTTGATGTACAGGCAGCGTCCCGTAGAGCAAGCAGTTTCCTTTCCTCAGTATTTCATTTTTGTTGTATCTGTTTATCCCTGAAGCAAAAATAAACCTTTTAGTATTGCTCAGAATGTTACAATTTTACTCTTGTATATCAATAAAATGATGTAGCTCAGTTATTTTGATAACATAAATTTTCTTACTGGACATGCGTATTTTCATCCTAAATAGCTATGGTGGTAAGTTTGTTTTTACTAGCATTTATAATCAAGTTTCTGAAAAGTGATGACTTAGACTCGTCGTACTTTGTGAGTAATGAGGCAGTAGAACGACGCTAACTGACTCTGCAGAAAGTGTTAGTCAATTTCAGGCCGCGCAAATTTCATCTTACTATACATATGTTAAACACTCTGCACCAAATATACATAGGTATTGAAGAGTCAGTAGCGTTAAAATAAGATGACTGAGTTGGTCGTTGAAAAAAAAATTGGAAGGCTACAAAGCCTCATAAGGCACGACGACGAAAGCCTCGAACATTATTCACATAAATTTTGCAATGATAAATGAAAAAATTACTCTGAACCGACTGTACAGATCTACCGAACACTGACTAAAAAAATCATTGACATCTTGTGCTTGGTTGAAGGGGGTACAAAACAGCACTTGGTCTCATCTAGAGCTCACTAACAGCTCTAACAGCTCACACAGTTGTGCAGGGTGCGGCAGTCAATGCTGGATTTTCAAGAAGACTGTGGAAGCCTAAAATGCAAGATTGACTTCTGCACCCCGTTTTTTTTAAGCAACAATGCTGAGCGACAGGTCAAGTACATACTTTGCGCGAGCATTGGTGTATCATACACACGAGGTTTAAATTGCTTAGGTTCTAGATATTAACACAAGCCTGAAGCGAATCATAGGGTGGTTGTCTTGCAGTTCATTGTCTCTTTAAAACAACGAACAGAACTTTTTTATATTCGTGAAAGCCTCACTGCAACCTGGAGTTGACTCTATTCAACATGGGCTGTTGGCTGATCGTTAAAGGCGAAGTACCATCGCTCGCATACTGTGAACTCGTCGCGAATCAAACTTCACACAATCGCAAAGTGTTGATATTTCCCATTTCCTCTCGTGAAACAAAAATGTTTCAAAGCAATGGATGCTTCGATAAAAATTCCTGTTCTGCCCCTTCATTCGAGTGTACATTTTGACAGCGCCACTTGACGCAGCCACTATCGAAAGCAAACATAGCTCTACACCGCGATCCTTCCCATCTTATTCTACTCCTTTTTTACGTTATCGAAAGCATTCCAAATAACGCTCATTATCACAACTTTAAAGTCACTACTCGTTTTAGTTTTATATTCAGCCAAGTGACAGGCGGCTTAGGGTGTTATGTCACACCAACATCTCCCCGTCACCCGACTAAACTTTCCATACGAAGTCAACAAGAACGTCTGTGGGTTATAGATCCTTCATATCAAGGTTCGAGGGGCTAAGGAATTTTTAAAATAAAATTATTTTATAAATTCATTCAAATAAATGTGAATCGATGGACTTTGTTTCAGCTAAAAATTAAAGAATATAAATGCGATTAACCTAACGGCACAGATCTGTGACAAATTGAAACCAGGTACGTTAATAACATGGAACAGTAGTGATTCTTCTGATTTTCTGCCGTGGGTACACAAGTTCAGCTATCAGCATTCTCATTTATTTGTGGAACACTGATAAAGAGCACAAAATATGGAACTGCAAAATCAGTACTCAAGCATGTGCGGGTGTTTTTCAGCAGGGGGGAAAAATTGGTGGGAAAATTCAAGGAAATATTTAATAAATTCAAGTTCTCGCCTAACGATGGATAATCGAACGTTTTGCGGTGCACCATTGATGAATTTCGAGTTTTGGAAAAATTCTATCCTAATCGAGTCTTTCATTTACATCCTTATGTGTCATAAGCACTCTCTACATGCGTTTTGTAAATATTGATACGTTCTGCTTAGTCTCCAATAAAACATCAGTGCATCAATGTAGGTTAGTTTTACATTCAAAACTGCGAAATAGGTTACTGCAAACGCCCTCAAACAATTGGAGCTTGTTTTCGAAACAAGTTACGTCGTCGTATCAGTGTACGCACAGTTGGCAGGTGTTAGGGGACTATAAGTTCACAAGGGTACGTCACGACCCGTCAAAAATGACTGGGTTCAAAGTTTTCTTGGAATAACTTTTCCAGGCTTGGATAAACAAATACATCCAAGCCAATATATCCATCCTAATAGTACCCGTGAATCAAATGTTCTTGTACATGTGCACTGGGGAAACTCGTATCACTGACACAGTCATTAAGAAAGAAAGAAAAAAAAGAAAAGAAAGAAAAAAAATCCTGGTGGAACTGGCACCACAGATATTGTCATTAAACATCCTTATGAGCGTGACTGAGAGATGGGAAAAGTGGACATCAAAAAATTATAGAAATTAACACACTAAGGACATTATTAGATAAGATTGTAGACTTAGTATTGTATAATTAGTTTCTGAGCGTTTCTTTAACATACACTCAGTACTTTGAGTTTTATGGTGGCAGCCACGTGGTTAGAAATCGAAAGAGACTTGTTGAGCTTATACATATCGCAGGGAGAAAAAACCTCAGAGGGTTTCTTTAATATATTAATAACAACTCTTTGACTCTCACGTACAGAGATGAAAAGTTAGTATATTAATAGCATCTGTTCGATTCTCACACACAGCGATGAAAAGTTAGCTGGCCGAAACTTTTGTGAGGCAGGAAAAGCAGGTTGACAATCAAAAAGCTACAATGAGTTTTTTGCACAAGTGTTCGCTCCTCAATCTCTATGTGAGAGGCAACGCTCCTTCTGAAGTGCTAAGATGCAGGACATGAATGGAGCGGGTGTGACAATGGAGTAAATTCATTACTTCAAGAGAGCTTTGAGAAATGAGAACAAGGATCAGCTCATGCTCAGGTCAACATGGCTCAGCAAATACCAACTGGATTCGTAAGATTAAATTTAACAGCTTAGATTTTTTATGATAGAGGTTTATAACAATTTCTTCAAGCATGTGAGGTGTTCACCATTATTATTGCAGGATGTGAAGAGGATTTATTTGCTTTTTGACACCAGTACAGCCGGCAACGAAAGTTCTTCTGTCGACTTAGCTAGACTACCACTCTTTTTCTGGATAAGACACAATTTAAAAAGACGCAAATTTGAGGATTAGGCCCACAAAAAACAACACGTTAGGTAAGCAAGTAAAAAGAAACACTTTCCCTGCCGGCTACATGGGATACGAGGTTGTAAATTGTTTCAAAATCATGGGCCCAAGCTTGCCATCTGGAGTCGACACGTCGCAATTGGATCTGGCCGGTCGCCCTCTACAGCGCCGTCGCTTAACTTCTACAACGACAAAGTTCTTACCTGACATGTGAGTTGGTGCGCCGCGTGCTGCAAGTGCGCCACAATGCTGCGGACAACGAGCGGCTGCCTTCAAATAACCTTGGACTTGCAGTAGCCTTCCCAATAGTTAGCGATGTGCTGCAAACGGAGAATAGGCGCCACCCTTAGGTGGATGAAGAGAGGATGTTAGTAATTGTTCTGAATTGATTGTACTGTTGCTGCTCTTGTTTTGTGGCACGAAATAAATGAAATGGCAGTGGGAATCCGTAGAAATTAATTCAATAAAAAATTGCAAAACGTTGGATTGAGAGTAACAATAAATCATAGCCCTGCGACGAAAATTTTCAATGAACTTCCTGACCCCGTTTGGGTAGGAAATAACTGATTGAATGAATTTGAATACCTAAACTACAATTTTGCCAATCAGGTTATGGTGTGAATAATAATTACCGAAACGAAGCTCTCATTTTGAGAATAGTGAGCTGAATCAATAGCTCTTCCTACATTTTTCCTTCCTATATTTAGTACCGTTCACATGGCATGTTAATCGGCAGAGCAGTGGGCAGTATGTTTCATTCCATAGCTTGCTTAAACGTATTTAACACAGAAAATCAATTACTCCTCAAGACTTTAATCTCCTTGGAATTGATGCGTCATGAAGAAATGAGCGCACAACAGAGTTATAATAATCAAGGAACCAAGGCTTGTGCAGACGTGTCACTTGGTGCCATCGATGAATAGTGTGACCCAATCAAAGGTCTCTGTTCATCATTGAATGATTGAACAACCCACTTTTATTCGTATGTATTGAATCTAACCGACGAACAATATTTAACAGTGTTAAAATTAGTTTTTTCACTAAACAATATATGTTAGTTCTCGTAAAATGTTCTTATTGTTTGATATACGGAGGTAGTTCATCGCCAACATCATCGTCTGTGTCAAAGAATGTTTCAGCAAAAACTAGAACTTGAAATGAACTCCCGGTTAAGGGGTTATTTTTATTAAAAATTAGAAGGTAGAGAATTTGTTGGGTTTTGTTCAGGAACCCAAAAAATATGTTCGCAAATGCCAACAATGCGTTGATACAACCACACGTTAGAAGAACTGCATTTTAAAACATTTTTGGACAGTGTTTGGCAATGCACTTCAGCAGAAAAGGTACGTGAGCCTATGTAATTTCTTGTCAATGAACAATATCTCAAAAACATTCAACCTAAACATCTAAGTACTTCCTCGCGATTGCGAACACAAGTGACCGAAACATCTGCAACTACCTAATTCACAAGAATTAATGGAATTAAGCACGTCGTTAAAAAACCAATCAGTAATTAGTGTGACAAGTTTTTTCATCCATGTTCGTCAAAGGAAAAAACAAAAATTCAGCAAAATCACTCTCATCGGTTCAAGTAAATATACTAAACATTTCTGCATTATACTTGCACGGATTACACGTTTGAGACGATTCAAATTAGGAAACGATCTGCACTAGTCACGACGAACTACTTGGGAGACATTAAACCCAAAGTGAGTTGTGATAATATATTTTCGGAAATGATCGAGAGCAATGATCCTTGCTGTCATCGAAAGGATTCTGATCTGGTGATGAATAAAGTTGGTTATTCTTTGAAATGAAATAGGGAAAATTAAATGCCAAAGGCTCGTGTTTTTTCTTCCTCCACGTGGCGAGGCTTAGTCTTCCTAGAACGATAATCCACGTCTTTGAAATATTTTTTTTTTTGGTCTCAAAGGAATATTGATTTTCTTACAATGGAGTTACGGTAATTTTCTTGGTCGATTTTGATACCTTGATCAAGAGAAATCAAAGGATTCTTTCTGTATAAATTTCTGCTGCTCACTCTTCCATCACAACCGCTTATTGTCAGCGAGTGATCACTCTGTCACTAAAATCATCAAACTTTGACTAAAGTCTTTTATTTTGAGCGTTGTATTCATGTTGTATTTCAGTTTTTTCTTGTTGTTGAAGCCTATGCTTTTATCGATTCATCAAAGCAAAATTTCAGCTTATGCCTGACGTTTTGAGAGTAGTTCTCTTTATGTCAGAATGGAGAGGCCCTCAAGTCTTTGTGAAGTATTGTGAGCAAGATCCAAACGGACGCATGGGCCACTTACTCCAGATCTCCGAAATACAGCTTTTCGTGTCTCCGAAGCATCTGTCTGATTAATTTGACCTGTTCTGATGTTGCGGTAGCTCGAGGATGACCTTGGCCGAGGATGGCTTCTTTACTTTTCTGCTCCCTTTAATGTTCTCCAAACCATCGTTTTTTCATTCACTGATGACGCAGTCTCAGATGGAGATTAACCTGTCTCGAGTATAACTACTACAGTAATTTTTTTATTTATGTCTTTAGCCCATGTAAGAAATATTAAACCTGAAAAACACACTGTAAAATCTCGTCATTAAACAAACATGCTCAAATAGTACAAATAATTACAATAAAATATTCCAATTTGAAAGCGCGTGCAACTATAAGCACTGAACTCTAGATGCACACTTGGTAGCATCTGAAAGAGGATACTTGATAGATGTCAAAGCTTTCGCGATTTTGCTTGGAATACTGCTCACACATGATAGCACTTGCAAAGAATAAGTGTGCAGCAGTTTAATTTCCAACCAAGTAAACAGCGATCACAGAGATACATTCAAGTTTAATTTGAAAAGCATGTCAAATGAGAGCAATTGTCGTACACTTGCAAAGGAAATAACACTGAGAGTGTAAAATCTAAAACCTCTACTTACATTAGTCGATCTGATGCGATTGTCTAATTCTTGTTGACCTCTGCTACGACGGTCTGCTTTGCAGGAAGACAAAGTGGAAAGGTAGTATTATCAGAAGAAACGATTCATGGTGCAAGCATGTTTCAAATTTATGTTTTCAATTAATTTCATTACTCATAGTTACATTGTATTGTTATGGATGCTTCCTAAATATTCCACCGATGTCACTCCATTGTTATAGGAGTGTTTACGAGGCGCTATCACGGCAAGATCACCTAATGCGACGTCGTAACGTGTGTTGGAATTGATATTTTCTCGACCGAATCATCTTCTGTTAGGAAAAACCTTAGCTGCCACCAGCCCAATATATGGGCAAAACAATGTTTCTATTTCACATAAATCAATTATTTTATAACGGTCATCATGAACAATTAATTATAATTTTGAAGCGTGTAGCCAGAGCCGAATTTTCAAGGCTAATATTAACGCATTTCTGTACCATCAGCATCATTTACGAACTTCGTCGCATCATCTCATCTCGTTCCTCCTAATTTCCAAAGGAAATAAAGCCACAAAATATCGCACATGCTTCACTATTGATCAATGCAAATAACCACATATCCTTCTCCATCTCGAGTGATAGATTGTACAGACACATACTAAATACGTAGACTCATCTTAGGGAACGCAGTTCTGAGCGTTGGCCAGGTACAAGAGGAGGTTGATCTCTTCACGATCCACTTCATGAGAATTAATTGGAGCAAGATGGATGTCCTGATATTTTAGAGTCATTATTGCTATCCTTGTCACTTTCAAAGTCACTTTGCAGTAACGCGTGTTCATCACCAAAACCGCGAGTAAGAGGCTTCAAGATTTGTGATCAGGATTTGCGATTTCACACTGTCAGTATAAGGCTCTAAGCTCTGGCAGCATTATTTCACGACTCGTGCGTATGACTGCCTCTGACATTCTACCTTGCTCTACAGGAGCGGGTTACCCTCACTCTCACTGAGTGCGCTGGCTTTCAAGCTTTTAGGCGTCAAATACGTCTAGGAACAAACACGTTATTATGACGATAGTCGGAAGCTAACTGACTGGCGGAAAAGACCCTTACTCTCAATCAATTAATTAGAACAGGATTCCTGTAATTAATCTATGTAAAATGAATGAGATCTTAAATGATGAAGATTATAAAGAAAAGATATATATATTATATAACTATATTATTGGAGAAAGATGGAGTGTTTGGCAACCAACCACGGCGGTTTGGAGACGCTCAGAGACGTAGCGGTCGGACTTGAAGAAGGCGTGGGTATGAGGATGAGACGAACATTTAAACGAAGCCTGGCGATGTTGCAGAGGTCACTCGAGATGGTATGTGAGGCAGATCGTAGAGTTACTCAAATGCTGCGCTTATCCACGGGAATACATCTCTCACGATTGCGTACGGTTCTTTTCGAGGCATTAGAACAGAAGTCGTTCGCCAGACGAAATTTTCCTCGTAGGGTTTTATTCGTAGATACGATGTAAGTTACATTGGAATATAACTGTATCTGCTCATAAAGCTCATGAAAATGATCAAGTTACCCTTGAAACAATGCAAATGAAGATAATTATGTACATGAGATACTTTAAAAACTCATTTTTAAATTCTTGGTTTGCTCCTTTTCAAGTTATTTTCTTTGCAATCATTGTTGATGCCTCATTTTTTGCCGCTTTTGAATCAGCTTCAATGACATGCAGTTCATTTAAACTGTTTTACTCCTCACGTTTCACTGCCAACCTTTTTTAATTCCATCTTCCACAATTTCATTACATCCCATGTTTCCATTCCTCTATGTATTTTTTCCGCCAAATGCTACAACAACATGCAGTCACTCAACTTAATTTACTCATAACTTCTAATCAATTTGTTCCATGACACATCTCATCTTGCTGTGGCTCTATCTAAGAAGCCGATTATTTCGGGCTTGACATCAGTAAATCAGATCAGCCTCCAATATCTTCTTACAATATCATAGAAAATTTTCGACGAACTTGAGCCGTATCATGCCCCATCGTTAAGTTTCTTTTTCACTTTCATCCACGCGCTGCAATCTCTCGAGAAAATCTCGCTACTCCAACATCAGCGACGCTGATCTTATCCTTCAAAGTTGCCATCTCCCTCCCACGGCCCCCGGCAGTTTCCTCTCGGAGCTTCATTTCGCTGTCTGTGGCATCCAATTTTTTACTCGTGAATGAACACCAAAGTCTTATCGCTGGACCAGCCATAAAGAAGCACTTAAAGCTTTTCTATCTTAGGGAAATGAAAACCCGGCAGCTCTCGTGACTCCGCCTGCACGCAGCCGGCGCTCTGCACTGACGGCGGCGCCTACCAAATGGAACCCGTGAACGATGAACCGTGAAATTGAGGGCCTTTGAAACGACTCCTCAACTTGCGCATGTCTTACTTCTGCCAAATTTCGGATGAAAATGCTTCATTTTACGAGTCACATCAAAAAATCTTTCATGATGGTAAAATTCCTAAAATTACTAGCTTGCTGAAAACTTCTGCAACTGCAACCGTTGTGTGCTGCTAGCTCACGTCAAATGAACCTTGATATCGAGCTTGTGCCATGCAGGTTGTGAGTAGCGTTAGGAATTATCTTCGGTTAAAAGCGGTTCAGAAAGCAGAAAGATATAAATTTTAAATAACACAGCCAAATCCTTCTCTAACCTTGAAATGCCCTTCAGTTTATAGACCTTGAAAATGTTATAAGAGAATCCAGAAATTCTGTGTCAGGAACTTTGTTTTTAGGTATTCTGATTAGTAATCATATGAAACATATTTTAGCCTCAATTAGCAATTTTAGTTGATTTAAGGTATATTTTCAGATTGATAATTCGCTAGTAGATTTTAATAAGCCGATTCTGCTCCATACCTCCGAGAAAACACTTAATATTGAAGAACGATCGTCTGGCTGCACTGAGGTTAGTTAGATGCTATTTTACGACTCCGTTCTTCCTGCAGGTCTCACCATCTTCTTCAAAGACTTAAAATGATATTCTCGCTTGTTCTCAAGTTTGTTGTTTCAGCAAGAGAGCTTTTTTATTCGGGAGTACAGACGCCTACGGCAAAATGAAGTGCAATCAAGTATTGCTGTACGTTGGATGCCGTTATTGATTTAGAATTCCTTTTCAAGTAATGTATAATATGACTTTGTTGTCATTTCAAACACGCTAGAATTTACTCCCTCAGAAACTATTATATGATGCTGTGACTAGTAAAAGATCGATAGACAAGACGTGTTTTGTTTTATCATCATTTCCCTGTAGATAAACGGGAATTTCCTTGCTGCTATTTCTTTTTTCTGTTCTCTCTGGAAAGACAAATTTCCTCTGCTAGCAGCAAAGTTTCTTTCAGCCACATCTCAGTTGAGCACCAGTTCTTTTCAGCACATCTGATTAGATTATTATAATCAGATTCAGGACACTGTATTTCAGCGAGAAAGTAATTTAACCATTTTAGAAACTCAAAAAGAGTGACAATGGCCAGAAAATGCAGTGAGGCTTCAAACCCGTCAGTGTGCACTCGCGACTCGCATTATTTTTAAATCATGTCAAACATTTTAAATCTTTTGAATTTACATATATTTCTATGGAAAGTTACTCACATGAATGACAATTAGAATTGGGAAAAGGGCAATTATTGTGACGATTAAAAACGTTTGTTTTAAATTTAACCGTAAGAAGACGCAAAACAAATGCTCAATGCGAGCTCCTTAAATTTTAAATTACAGAATTTTCGTTCAAATTATTATACTTCTGTAGAGACACCTCAATACCCAGAACCTCCCAACTGAGTGCTTAGTACTTAATGCTGAATGAATTTGATGATTTTGGTTGCTTGGTTGACCTGTCCTTCCCTACTTCCACGCTGTAAATTTAATACCTGAACTCTACCCAAAGACAGCAAAGTCTTGCTTTCTTCATTCCAAATTTACTTACATCGGTTCAATTTCATTTCGATGCTATTCTACCACAAGAACTGAATCAAAATAAGAAATGATAAGCATTTCCGTTCATGTGAAAAAAGACACCACGATCAAATTCTACTTGTAGCTCCAATTCAACGAAATCATAAGTTTTGTGACGTCAGCGGTGCACTACATATATAGTACGAATTATAATCTAAGGAAATGTCGTCATGCTCCCATAGTTCAATTAAGAAGTATTTTCAACGTCTCAAGCAAAGCATAACTTATCGGCTTTCAAAACAATAAGTCTGATCGGAAAGTTATTTATGACAGACAGTGAGTGACGACTGGTATTGTAGAGCGTGACCGACAAACTGGTTCTCACGTTACGTCTGTATGCTACGAAATAGCTTGGAAAAATGTTTTTTTTATGAGTACTTGATTGAGACTAGTTTTTGTACTGCACTAGGCAGCATGAATCGAAAAGAGAACGCTGCAAGTATGATGGAATAATAAGCTTAAACACTTTAATTCGTGCTCTTTAGAATTGCGAGCGGTGATGCCGAGAGAGCGATGCAGTTACAAAACTACAGCGTCTCTTAGAACTTGTGTTGTAACTGGAATCAGTTCCTGCAGGACGTAACTTATCAAATAATTATACAGTAAATTCAGAAACTATAAAATACTGAGCTCTGGAGAATCGTTTCATCGGTTTAAATTTGTTCTATTCATGAGTTAAAGAGGCACCACAAACGTAGAAAGATTTTCTCCGCTTTCGAGTGTTAGTACATAGCAAGTAGTCAATTACGCGGAGTCACTTTAGGAAGCCTTTGAAGTATGCGTATAAGATAAGAGGCCGAAAATATTCTATAGCTGCGCGAAGCATTTAGAAAACAAATTAACTAACTTGAACTTAGATAGAAGTTTTCGTGTAAACAAGAGGCGCAGATCCATTGCTGATATCGAGTCAATGATTCAGACTGGCTGAGTTCATAAGAGATAATTTTCTTCACGAAAACAACTCAAAGTTGAAGCGCTACAAATTTAAGAACACGACTTCAGTTAATATCATACATTGATCAAGTATTTCCCATTTTTGGTCAAAAAAGTATAAAATTTTAGACAATAGATTCCAGATTAAACAACACGAATTTCAGTTTACACGAATGTCAATCTAGCGTTAAAAGATGACAATTTAACATCGTACTCGTACAATACAATTTGACCATAAATCCTGCCAAACATCACCAGGCACATTACCTGTGACTGCCCGTTAACGTGGTCACCTCACAGCGATGTGAGACAGGCTTAAAGCAGCACCATTGAACATCATCGCAAGTCCTGTTTATTCGTCCTCCTCTGCTCATATCGCAGCGGAATACAGACCTTCTACTCTCCCATTTATCATTCCTATTCATTCCCATTCCCATTGCAAACGTCATTGATGAAAATAGTCCTCGGAATTTGCAATTTGCGTCTCGTAAGTCCGCCTCATTGCCTCTAAGCAGGCGGTGATGGCAGGCCCTTATCTGACCTGTGCAGCTGTGGTGTGGTGCTGTGGTGCTGTGGTGTGGTGTGGTGCTGTACTGTGGTGCTGTGTTGTGGTGCTGTGTTGTGGTGCTGTGTTGTGGTGCTGTGTTGTGGTACTGTGTTGTGGTGCTGTGTTGTGTGTCTTGCATTCATCATATTATGTGTTATGTACATTTATCATTTGAACCTTGATAAAACAACATGTTCATGCCTAATGCCGTGCGATATCGATGCAAGTGCGCAGTCTCTCACACTGCCCTACTGATTTCCATGGAAAACTTCTAATGAGTGTCAAGAAAAATACATTTGAATTCTTTCGTATTAGTTTGTAGCAAGTAAAATTACAAGGCTAAGTATATGCAACCAATAGATTTAAAATCTGGTTCTCGACTCCCGGAATTTATTTTGTCCGCTGTCAATAAGTTAAGCTTCTCGAATTACAAATGAATTCTCCACGTGTTTACGCTCACAAATTCAACTATCGTACGTCAGCTTTAAGCTCAGTATTGTTGACTTGTGTGGGTCGAAATTCATTTACAGTATAAAAAACAAATGCAGCTCGTCATTAGGTAATATCATTCAATTTCACTGTAGAGTTTTTGTTATCAAGTTGAACTTAGTGCATAATGATGCTGACTCGTAACCATTTGAATGACATTCTGACGAAGAATCAAAACCGTATTTCAAGGTCATGTAAAACTATATAGTGAGCACGGCCAAGAAAAAGTGACAGAATTCGAAATTTTCCCTTTATAAATCTTTCAGATGTAGATGAGAAACAAATGTGTTCATCCTAATAGTACCGACGTTTAAAAATATTCTTGTACGTGTACACTGGTGAACCTCGTATCACAGATCCTGTAATTAAGTACACTTATCAGCGTGATAGAGAGACGGACCATGTAAGCAAAAGCTTGTAATATAACTCTATAGTGAAAAGCAGTGTGAAAATCGCTTCACGTAAAGTCATTTTCATTAAAAATGATCAAATAAAACTGAACGTTTCGGACTAACCGTCCATCTTCAGCAAAAATCACTGTAAAACGAAACCAAAAGAGGAAGAATTAATACACTAATGAAGTATCTATAAAAAATCTAAACTTTGAAAAAACACGCACAACGGTAAAAATATAAAAGGTAAAGGAAAAACTGAGTAACTCAATTATGTGTTGGCAACATGAAGCGGGAATACACTTTGGGTGTCATTCAGAGTAGGTTTCATTTTGTATACATGCAAAGATTCGAGAATGCGCAGATCTGTTCTGCAAGAGGTACCGGATCTGCGCATTCTCGAATCTTTGCATATCTACAAAATGAAACCTACTCTGAATGACACCCAAAGTGTATTCCCGCTTCATGTTGCCAACACATAATTGAGTAACTCCGTTTTCCATTACCTTTTATTTTTTTACCGTTGTGCGTGTTTTTTCAATGTTTAGATTTTTATAGATACTTCATTAGTGAATTAATTCTTCCTCTTTTGGTTTCGTTTAAACAGAGATTTTTGCTGAAGATGGACGGTTAGTCCGAAACGTTCAGTTTTATTTGATCATGTTTAATGAAATTGACTTTACGTGTAGCGATTTTCGCCTTGCCTTTTATTCTCAAGCTTAGAAGCATCAACGCTGGAGTTATTTTAGATTATTTCATGGTCGGTTCGTTGCGTACCCTCTCAGAATCTCTAGTACTGAGCTATCAATATAGTATTCTGCTTGTTCCTTCCTTATATAATTGGTTGGTGTGTCCGCCCGTTCCGCTCTCATCCGAGTTTGCAGTATCGTGGATGCCGAAAGATCACCTTTACATGCATTGATACGTTTGACATTTTAGCAGGTTAGCATAGTTTAAGTAATGTTGATGAAAATTTTTCACCGGTCCATGGTTTTTTATGTTTGACATGTTATCAGGATACTTTGTTTAGGATAGGAAAGTAAGACATGTTAGGTTACGATGGGTTAGGATAGAATTTGTTATGTTAGAATTTGTTAGGTAAGGTGGACTGAAATTTTTCACGGGTCCCCTTAGCTGAACGATGACATTGCTTAACTCATTGATTACGACAATTCAAATGATTCAGGATAGGAGAGGTTAGTGTAGATTAAATTAGGAAAGGATATGTAAGGATAGATTAAATTAGGATAGGATAGTTTAGGATAGGATAGGTTAGGATAAGTTAGGATGGGATGGGTTAGGATAGGATAGTTTAGGATAGGTTAGGTTAGCGTTGGTTGGGTAATGTTGTTAAAATTTTTATGGGTTCATGGTTTTTATGTTTGACAACTTATCAGGATAGCTTTGGTTAGGATAGGATAGGTTAGTACATGTTAGGTTAGTATGGGTTATTTTAGAATTGTTGTGTTAGAATTTCTTGGGTAATGTTGACCGAACTTTTTCACGGGTCTACCTAGCTTATTGATGATATTGTCCGTGGAATTTCCACGGGTCTTGCTAGTAACAGTAATTGTAGCTGACATTTGCCCCTTCGAGGCTTCGATGTATATAAAAAAAATTCGCACAGCTCGTTCAATAGATTATTTTTACTTAATCCGGAATGTACGGCAGAGATTAAGTCAAAAGGATAAATTTAAATTGGCCGGAAATTTAAGAGTACTTTTAACTCAGTATAATGTGCGTAAAATACTTCGAAGCGTGTTGCTTCATTTAGTATTTTTGAATCTATAAATTATCAGCATCTTTTTACTTTGATAAAATAAATGCAGTTTTTGCTGCGCTGCTCTTGCTCTGTAACTCTGTAGCTCTGCTCAGGTTCTGCAGAACTATATTTCTGCGACTGCTCTGTAGCTCGGTTATTTTGCAGCTACTCTGAAGATCTGTATTTTTACAAGAGTTCTGTAGCTCTGCAGTTCTGCAGCTACTCTGTAGATCTGCCACTACATTGTAGTTCTGCAGCTGCTCTGTAGATCTGCAACTACTTTGTAGTTCTGCAGCTGCTCTGTAGATCTGTAGTTCTGCAGCTACTCTGTAGATCTGCGGCTACTTTGTAGCTCTGTAGTTCTGCTGCTGCTCTGTAGATCTGCGGCTACTCTGTAACTCTGTAGTTCTGCAGCTGCTCTGTAGATCTGCGGCTTCTCTGTAGTTCTGTAGTTCTGCAGCTGCTCTGTAGATCTGCGGCTACTCTGTAACTCTGTAGTTCTGAAGCTGCTCTGTAGCCCTGCTCCAGCCCTGCGACCCACATTCCTCACTGAACTCTGCGCCGCGTCTTAATCTACACAGCATCGTTGCAGGGAAAAGCTCGCATTAATTCTCACAGAAATGGGAGCTGCGCTGGTCAGACGGAGCTGCGGCAACTGACGCGCCTTGTTTTCCAGTGAACTACTTTTCGACACCTGATGAAAATCCGCACCTTGAAAATTAGCAATTTAGTTGCTGCTGCATATGCTGTAGAGATGGGTTCATTTTAAACAGAATCAGTCTAGCTGCTTCATTGTGAATCACCAGCGAATTTCAGGTTTATTCCCTGTTTTCAACTTTACTCTTTGTTTCCTTTATTCGTGAGCAGAGTTTCGCAACAGAGGTGAAGACTTTTATCAACTTTCGTAATTTGAAGTCACCGACCGGTGCTTGTCTCGACTGCATTACGAAGAAGACTTAATGAATTCGTGCTTGCGATAAGGAAACATACCTTTGTACTTGACTTAAGAAACAAACTACTGCTGTATCGCTAGTGGTGAATTGTATAAAACACTCATTATTTGGCTGGTCATCCTCCAGCTTGGTTCCTCCGTAGCAGCATCGCAAACGACAGACATATCGAGGGGAACAGGAATTAAAGAGTAGGTTCAGCCCAATACCTTACTTCAAGTGAAGATTTTCAGCACCTTGAAAATGATTGCGAGGGCTGGTAAACATGAATATGTTCGGAAAATTTTTAGAGCAGGTTTGAACAACGTATCTGTATTGTTAGTTGTAAACTGGCTTGCTGGTTGTGCGTCCGGAACTGAGGATGAATGATAAGTTATATTTTAATGCAAACACTACTACTACGGCGTATTCGTCCCGGTGTGTGCACCCACACACAACCGAGTTTTTTAACAACAAATGTATAAATTACTCTCATAAAAAGGGCTAAGCAATCATGCCGAAATAAATTAGTCTACTATCTTGAATGGATCAAATCAAACTTTCACACAGAGATACATTTTCTGACATATATTGAGCATATATATTTATATATGAGCATATATCTGACATATATTTCCGCCCTTTAGTCAAGAAACGTACTTTAAAATAGAAATCCATGTTTGCCCAGGCACGTAATTTTATAATGGAAGCCGTTCAATATTTACATCCAAGTAAAAACTCTGTAACTGCTAGAAATCCATGGTACATAACTTCACTAAACTGGGTAAGTGTTTAGCTCGAGACCTGAACTGCAACCGTGAGAAGGAGCTACGCAGGTCGTCCCTGTTGCCATGTTTCATTCTGAACGCTAGCAACTCGGCCCGCATTTTGCGCGCACTTGCTTTGCGTTGTTCGTCGAGAGCAGCATCCCCGCACTGCCCTGGGCCTGGCTGCCGCTGCCTCGCGCCGCTGTATCTATTACGTAAGAAGTCCAAACTTGTCAGTAACTTTGTGCTCAAGTTTCACGTAAATTATTTCAGTTCTGAATAAATAAGCTCGGAGCATCGCTCACAGCAAAACCGTTCACGCTCTTGTTGTCAATACCACTCACTTCCGTAGTTATATCACCATGTGCAATACAGCCCCACATGCGCAATAAAATCTAACATGCGCTATACAACCCAACATGCGCGATGCAACCCAACATGCACAATATTACCCAACATACGCAATACAACCCAACATGCACAATACATACAATCCAACACGCGCAATACAATCCAACATGCACAATACAATCCAACATGCACAATACATACAATCCAACACGCGCAATACAATCCAACA
>JACJUY010001226.1:0-12145 GCA_014220935.1 Platorchestia sp. MABIK | reverse complement strand
CCAACATGTACATGCAATACAACCCAACATGCACATGAAATACAACCCAACATGCACATGCAATACAACCCAACATGTACATGCAATACAACCCAACATTTGCAACTCGTCTCTGTTTGTATA
Source organism: Platorchestia sp. MABIK (assembly GCA_014220935.1). Classification (NCBI taxonomy): domain Eukaryota; kingdom Metazoa; phylum Arthropoda; class Malacostraca; order Amphipoda; family Talitridae; genus Platorchestia; species Platorchestia sp. MABIK. Next base: position 12,022 of record JACJUY010001226.1, on the reverse strand, counting down.
TAAGATGAACTGATTTGATGTTAGTTGAGCAGTTGCTGTTGAGTTAAGTGCGTAATGAACGGCTAGTACTAAAAAAAGTTGTCAACTAAGAAATATTTTATCATTTCTACGTATACAATTAGAGACAGTGCAAACAACGCATTCCTAGGCTCCCTTGCATAAGAAAATCCACAATTTTCGGTACAAGCTATACCGATAGCACCACTGAATGAAGATTGCAGTGCGCTTGAGCTGAACACGCGTTGCTGTGGTCTAGGTTGCTATCTGACACACTCCATAATTGTTAAACCTCATTGGATCAAACGACACCAGCTGTATAAAAAAATTAAATAAAGCTTGACGAACCATGTCCTTTTCAACAGAATGTCACTTCATAAATATACTTCTGTGTTAACAGGATATGCTTTTACTGCGGTGAACGCGTAATTCAATTTGAAGGAATAAAGCCTTATTGCACTACATTTTACACTCTTGTGTAATTAATGTTGTGCGCAAAAATATTTTGAAAACAATTTTGGATCACGCTCTTCGTGCACGAAAGTGAAGTTATTGCACTTCATTTTACACTCTAGTGTAATTGGTGTTGTGCGCAAAACAAAATGCATAAAAACAATGTAAGAACACACTCTTGGTGCACGAAATTGAAGAAGTTCCTGTACAATATGCAGTCGTGCCGCTGCGGCGCGAAACATCGCCCGTGCGGCATCAAACTGAAAATACCGTCAAATTGAGCGTGTTGCGACTTGTTTTTCAGCAAAGAAGGACTTTCTTCTGTCACCACTCAAAAAGAATGCGCCGTTTGTTTCCTTAAATTGATGCAGATTGAGATGCTCGGACGCTAAAAAATAGGACTAACTGTCACAAACTTGCTGGATCTGAGAGATTGAAGTGCGGCATTGCCGTGCGCGTGATCGTTCCTCCTTTTGTGCATTCGGAGAAACATTTACTGTTTTTTATGCTCCAGATGGGGAAAGTTTGAACGTTCATTTTCTATTGAGCATTGAAGAAGCTTCCTCCATTTTACCTTCGAACATAATCGAATATTTCTAAATAAAAGGTGGCAAAATTGCATTTTTATTCGTCGAATGAGAAATGGTATTTTTAGTTTACCTAATATGAAACGGTGAAAATTTAACTCTGTCTTTCGAATACCGTACAAGAAATTTATTTTATAGGCTTAAATATCTCATCAACTTCGTCAACATACGAGTAGAATTTGCTCCTCTAATACTTTTGATTTTTATTTCTTTTGTTTTGTCCGGTATTTGTTAGACTGTGAATCCCAATCAGCAACTAAACAGAGATTTCTATCCTGATAAATAACTTCAACCAACAGAAAACTTTACGCATCAAGGCAACAAATTTTAATAGTTATGTATTAAGTTCTAGTGGAGAGACAACAAAAATTTCTCCCCCTTTGTCCAGCACAATTTTTACAGTTATTTGATTCTGTAAATTGGATTTCTTACATAATAGTTACTCTGAGGTCTTATTTTAAAGCAAGCCTATTGAACCAACTGTTACATTGCAACACCGCCCCATTCATTTTGCCTTATTTATCTTGAAAATTGGAACCCTTCGACCCCAATACTGATTCATTTAAACCTTAAACGTATATTTTTCAGGTTCTGTTATCCATGTAGTCGTGAATGGAGCCGTATATTTCTTAAATTGAACAGGAATTTTCATGGATTCTTGGGACAGAACTAACTGTGGAGTTTCTCTTAATGCAATCGAATACTGTAATTACAATTAATTACCCATCAAACTGTGTAAAAGTACAAATAATTGCCGCAGGTAAACATAATAAATCTTCGTATACATTACTCATATATGATACAACTCTCTGGATTCGTCGATGGCATTCATTTTCGCTGTAATATACTCGTGAAAAAAATCGATATTTTCTGCGAATAAGGAACTTTTAATTCTGCAGGGCTTCTCAAGTTCGACCTAGGCCCCTAAATACAATTAAACATCCTTGTCCATGTTGCTGATGGCTGCATGAGCAAATACTCGATATTATGAGCTGGAAAGATCTGAAACACAACCCTGCTGCTCACCAGTTCCCGCTGGGCAACAAGAGCTGCATGAATGTATGTCATCATATAAGTCCTCTCTTCGCATCGCAATGATAAATTAAGTTACCCATAAAATAAGGCTTTTCAAATTATTACGAGAACACTAAATCGTTTACAACTAAATAAGTTGTATGATCAAACATTAATCACCAACAAACTAATAATCGAGGTCTTAAATTAAGACGACAACCCCAAAGAATTATTTCAATTTGAATTATTATACAGGATTGTGGGTAAATATGTTTCTTGACCCTGAAATACTGTATTTGTGGATACCAGGAATGCGAACATTAAAATTTCATGATTAAAACATCTGAGTCAAGACAATGGAGAACACGCTCCACGTTTCAACAAATTGAATAAACTTTTGTAACACAAATAGATTTTAACTTGTTTTTAACTCGATATACGAATCAAAACAAGTCCCAAAAACAGGATAAGACAAATGAGAAACACTAAAATTTATTTTTTGACGATTACCTCTGTCTGCAACGTGTTTGCGATATTGCGACTCGAAACAAAAGTTCCATTATTTACAGTGAGAATTTGCCAGCCAGAAAGCGGAGACACCGTTGCCGGCTGACATGCGGAGGTGGTCTACGACCAGCCGCACACTGTAACTTAGTTAGAGTTGCGTTGCGAGAGACTTAACTCTGCCTGGCTCAAGTTACAGCTACAGTATTGCATTAGTGAGGCAGTTTTTGGTCCTTGCCTTACAACATTTGCTCATCAAGAGCCCCATGTACGGTAAAATTCCTGTCATCAAGTTAGCCTCTAAGTAGCTGGTGGCGAGCTCTGGCAAGCTTGAATTTCCGATGGATTCAAAATGCGTTTAAATTTTACTTCAAAAAACTATTGCATGAAGAAAGGAAATTCAGCTCACTCTTCAAGGAATTTTGTTTTTCAGTGTAGAAATTTTTATTTTTTGGTAAACTTTCGTTGAAGGAACAAAGACTAAATTAAAAAATAAAGATAAGTGACGCACTGATGAACATATGAGATCATGTCAGCTAAATAAAATGTGCTGCAGACATTTGCTTCGAAATGCAAGCAAAATCACATAGCATTAAACTGTGTTTCAGGATATTCATTGCCATAAGTAGAACTAGACTTGAGTATATTCGGTGAAGTATCAGCAAGAAACAAAAGAAAATAACAAAATTATTCATGTTGCAGCTGGTTTTTATAGTTTTCAATCTAAAACTCGTATCTCAAGTCAAAAAAAAAAGGAAAGTATGTCAATAGAGCATAATTTTCTGTGGAAAAAGATTACTTGTTGAAATTGTTGAGCGAAACTAAACAAGATTGCGAGCTGAAACATTTCATGAGTTTAATTTCATGCGAATTGAAAAATTTCTTGAGTTCAATTTCATACGAATCGAAGCATTTCATGCACGCGTTTATCAGAACCACACTAATCCAAGGCAAATTTGCATTGCTGACTTGCTTGAGGGAAATTTTGACATGTATGCCGCAACCTCTTGCATCTCAGTAACAGTTTCAAATGTGCTTCTTTTGCATCATTCAGTTCCAGTGACACTCTACACACTGATTCCCTACACGTTACTCTTCACATGTTTTACCATCGAACAACCAACATTGAAGCAGTTTTTCTATTTCAGTACAAACGCTTCTTAGGGAACATTTTCAGAATAGTTTTCGGAATTTTTTCTGAGAGGCACTTAGTTATTCGTTCTCAATCTGTAAACGCTCGTGTCCTTAAGCTCATAGGACGAGCCGTCTTTATTGGTATGCTCAAGTGCGTCGCGCTCAGGGCGATATTTCGTGTGTAAATGCATACAAAACGGCCATCGTGCTGTGTTGGATGGCCGCCGCTGCGGCGCTGCAAGGACTTCACCAAGACAAAGCATCTTCCCCGTGCCTCTTCTCGATAATTTATCTCCACAGCACCAAATTACGACCCCAGGCTCTCCCCTCTGGTCCTGGCTCATTCGTTACTCTGACTTTAAGACATAAACTTGCCGGCTTCATAACGTAAACCGAGTCTCAAAAAACAGGACTCTTCTTTGTTGCTCCAGAGAAGTGACTGTCAAATAAGCAGTGCCGGCAGGCCTGGTCCTCTTTCATCATTGTCTGCTGCTGCGTTTTTTCTTTTCGACTTTATTTTTCATGAATGCTATCGAAATTTATTGACTTTGCGGTGACGTTGAGAGCTGTTGACACAAGCGTTTGTCATGCCCTAATTTCAGGAATGTTAATTTACGATCTTCGGAGACTAGTAATAATTTTGACGTTAGAAGTGGAAGCGATAACTGATTATATAGAAAATTATCACCATTCTTCGAAATAATTGCAGTTACAGCTTTGAGCCAGTTTCTGTGATGCGTAGGGGCATCATGAATAAGTTGCTGTCGGCAAAGAAAAATTCATTAGTAGGTTCTTGGTTTCTTTTTCAATTAACATCTGCAAAAAGGTGAACGCTATTGGAATAATCTTTGACACGACCTCTCAGTGAGTGCTAGGCTTGCTCACCAGGCGGTATAATTTAAGCAAACACGAGATGCTAAAAAATCAACCCTGTTCACCGTTTCCTCGTTGCGTAGCAAAGAAATAAAATTCTCCCTACAGAAGAACTGTCCCTCGAGACTTGAAAATTCATGAACGTTCGCGCGCATAAATTGTTGGTGATCTAAAAAATTTGAAACTTTTGTAACTTTGTAATTATGTGCTGATCGCTTCGAACATATCATTGCACGCGGGAGCTCATAGCACTCATTTTTACTCTCATTGATCCGTTAGAATACACATTTTTAATTAAAACCGATGATGAAAATCTAACGTACTCTAGGCTGAAAAATGAAAACTCATCCGCGAAAAACGCTGATTCGCAATTTCAACTTTTGAAACTCGTTCACTAGAGTCAACACGATGCGTCAGAATATTTTAACTTTAATGAGCACAATTTGCTTTTCAATAGCCAATTTTATAATTCGGACAGTGAAATAGTATTATTACTTTAATTTCAAAATGTTCTGTGTTTCTTGTTTAGTTGTTTGAGCATTAAACTTGTTGTTCAATTCAATGAAAATGGTTGCTGTAGGTGCAACGGTTAATAATTCTGAATTTTTCTAAAGGAAAATAAAGTTCTTTGGGAAAAAAGTAATGCGTACTTTCTCTCAACATGAGCTATCGCTAACTGTGCGTTTTAATCATCTCTTCTTCAAATTGTAGATACTATCCCGAAAAAGTCGTTCAGATTTGCAGGGAATCCAGTCAGCAAGCTATTTTTCTACTTCTTCACACTCACGTACTTGTCGAAGTGTCACTCGGAAAATGCGGGACACTTTTATGGAATGAAGTGGTGATCCGAATGGGTAAAGTGTGGCGAGTATGACGAGTAAGGCAAAGGTTCCCAGCCAAGTGCAGATATTTAAACAATTTGAACAATTTAAACAATTTAAACAATTTAGACAATTTAAACAATTTAAACAATTTGAACAATTTGAACAATTTATTTACCACAGGTGATACAGAGGTAGAATGCTTCTTAAGTCTAGTACAATGGTCATTTTTGAGTATAGCTACCTGTGGGCCCGAATAAGTTCAGCGACTTCTGGGGCATCCTATATACCATCAACGTCATTCTAAGTCGAGCAATAATGTTTAACCTAATTCACTTAACCTAGTTTCGCAATAAACTGATCAATGAGATAATTTACTCGATATTAGATACTTATTTTACAATATAGGTCATATGGAGTATATTTAGCAGTATAATCGATAAATGATTTAAGAGCAGACTGAAGATCGGCGATATTACTCATGGCAAATTACATTTTTAGGACCAGTCATGTAGGAGATAAGATTAGACTTAGTGATCTTACACGACTAGTATTGTGATAGGAAGTGAGACTCAGGATTTCTTTTGAATACCTTGTAAGAATTACTTTCAAGGATCTCCGCAGGGATTGAGTTCCAAGTCTTAGTTCCAACGAAGAGGATGCTGTGTTGCGACCGGGAATTTGAGTAATAAGGAGGCATGAATATACTTCTATTTCGTGTTAAATGGTCGTGATGACCAGTTTGTGCAGTTGGTAATTGTTTCAGGCTATTGTCGCCATCATTTGGTAATGTTTTGTAAATTAAATTACAAATGAAGATTTGGTATAGATTCTAAAGTTTAGGTATTCGTAAATTTTTCAATGAGTCATTTGTGTGAGCATTATATTCTAGATTCTTAACCGCTCTGATGGCTCTTTTTTGCAGAGTAAAAATCTTATTGGTTTCAATTTTATCAGTTCCGTGCCATGCTTCTATTCCGTATTGCAAGTATGGTGAAATGAGCTTTTGGTAGAGCATTTGTAAAGCTGTTTCAGGCAGGAAATTGTTAACTTTATTTAGGATTTCGATGGATTTTGATAATTTAGAACTAATATGAGCGATGTGCTCTTTGAACGTCAGATGTTTATCTATTATGATGCCCAGAAGCTTACATGAATTGGTTTCTTCGATTTCACCATCGCCAATTTTAATGCGTGGGAGAGATATATTTTTCTTTTATGTGAATGTTAAAAATTTTGTTTTATCGAAATTAAGGCTTATTTTATTAGCTTTAAGCCACAATGAAACCTTATGAAGTTCATTATTTATACTCTCCTCAATCATAGCGGGATTTTGGTTCGGAAGGACAGCAGAAAGCGTACTGTCATCGGTAAAAAGTATGAATTTGAAAAATGATGTAGATTTAATAATTTCATTGATAAAAATCCGAAATAGGAGATACCCAAAGACAGATCCTTGTGGAACTCCATGGCTAATTGTCTGTGGGTCTGATTTTGCGTCGTCAATGACAACGTATTGCTTCCGATTTGTTAGGTATGATCTGAATCAATCATGGGCAACCCCTCGAATGCCATAACAGTGTAGTTTTGAGAGTAATTTGGTATGGTCCACACAATTGAATGCTTTTCGAAAGTCAAGAAATACGGAGAAAACAAGCTTTCCTTCATCTAAATAAGAATAGAGGTATTGTAAATGATTTAATACAGCTTGTGTCCTCGATTTTTTAGAACGAAAACCGAATTTTTTATCGCAGAGAAAAGATTGTTGTTCAAAATACGAATACACTTTTTTACACACAAGTTTTTCGAATATTTTGCTAATGATTGGTAGTACAGAGATAGGTGTATAATTATTAATTACAATTTTTATCACCATTTTTAAAAATAGGGATCACTCTGGCAATTTTCAGAGAGTTGGGGAAGATACCTTGAAAAAGTGATTGGCTGATAATATTAGATTTGCACGGTGCTATTATATCAGCTATAGCCTTAAGAACTTTAGCCGAGAATGTTTTTAATCCACTTGATTTATTTTTCAGGTTGTTCATGCACGTAATTACATCGGAGGGATTAGTTGGCGTGAAAAAGAAAGAGTTGTGTTCACAGACACGGTCCATGTATTTCAAGTGGTCTGTAGGTACAATAACGACACTCTCGGCTATATGTTTCCCTATGTTTGCAAAAAAGTCGTTAAACGCTGTTGCAATGTCTTTTTTCTCGTGATATTTTACATTTTAGTGAACGATGGACACAATTGTTTTTGACATGATAAATGATGATTATGATGATTATGACGTTTTTCACTGCGTGATAAGGCGTAGTAAAATCACTTTTCCATGTATTGTTGTTAATCTTGACGCTTTTCGTTCAACGTAAGGTGTTAATCGATCAATTGTTGACGGTACCGAGCGGTATTCACTGATTTATGGGGTTCCAGAAGCTAATGGCTCACGACACCCTTCTGATCCCACTGTACGAGCAACATTGTCCTCCTTCCAAGACGATTTGGCTTTGCGGTCGATGTGAATGGTTGTCCTGAGTCAGCCCAAAACATTTTTCTTTGTCATTAGCCTTCGAAAAAAATCCACTTGCGGTTTACAGCCATTATTTGAAACAAAAAACACTTCCCTTCCTGCTGAGAAAGCCACGTTTAATACTTAGTGTTGTAAATATTTTTTGTCTGGTTTGAAAGTAGCCAAATTTATCTTGCAATCACCATATAACTTGAACACGAATTCCTATGCACGTCAACGGCGTTTGGTCAAATACTGTCTTAGCAACAAACTGACCGAAGAGTCAAGACTGTGTCCAATCTCATTCAGCGAAGTAATAATAATCATTAACTAGCGCACTCGGTAATGTTATGCATACATTGTTTTTTGACGAATAGTACGAGCTCAAGCGAAGACTATACGAGTACCAGCAGAAGGCATCGAGACTCATGCCCTAAATATTACGCTGTCCAATTTAATTAGAGCTGAATGAGTCGTAAAATCCGACATTGAAGAGAAAGATTGCAGTGAGGAGAAGAGCAATGATTACAATGACACAAACCTTTGTAATGAATGCGACGTAAATGAAAGCTAGCAAAAAAACTCGAACTAGCGTCAGTAGCAAATTCAAATTTAAATAGAGCAGGCCACGCATTTTATAAAATGAGTGGAAAAGCACCAGAATTCACACGATGACAGAGAAGACCACACAATCGATACAGTAAAATAGAAAGCCGTCCATTTAATATTATGCAGAAGTAGGCCGCACAACATTTATAATGCAAAAGATGCAGATGCGAGCCACTCAGAATAATGCTAAAGCAGACCACTTAAGCTCGCTGAACGAAAAATTCGTCACTTGCTACTAGTATGGTGTAGAACCTTCACGGGAACGAATAATGGTAGCAATTCTGCACGTCGGTGAGTTTTCAAGTATGTGTACATCTGGTCAAATTTAAATTACTCTAGCATCAATTGATCTTATAGTGAGGCCTAAGTACACGGACGATCGTCTCGTAGTTTGATTTGTCATTCAAGGTGATCCTACAAATAATCTGTTAGGTTCATTTCTGGGGGCTTAGTTAGGTGATCTAAATGGCTGAATGACTCTCATTTCAATTAATGACAGTTCTAGCCCGATCCACACGTCATCTGTCATCCTGAAAGATAGACAAAGCAACATGTTTTTCCTCATTCAAATGTAGTGCAGATGTGAAAAATTGATTCTCTAGAAGCTCAATGTAACTGCTGGTTCATTTTGACGGATACCTCAACTGAAGGATCCGCTTCTGTGAACTTGAATCGAGCCCAGAACATGATAGACCCTTCTTTTCCTTTGGCACACCAACTCCATTGAAAGCTTCATGAGATCTTCAATGAACACGACGGCGAGTATCATTGTTATAGAAATAGAATCGTGATTTGTCTGACTATAAGGCTAATCTCCTCTCCTCTATAGTGTAATATGTGTGTTCTTTGGCTGGAGTTTAATGAAATGGTCGTGAGGCAGAAATAAACTTTTACCGTTTACAAGCCACTCCGTTCTAAATATTCATGGCATGCGCGTTTTCTACGAGGTGTTCATTCAAAAACAGCTTGAGAAGTGTCATCATTGACGTTTCGCGGTAATTCCATCCTTGATGCAAAGTGATTACGCTCTCAATACGAGACACTCAACGGCGATTCCTATCGATTAGAAAAATCCTTTGACCTCAATTTTACATTGAATTGCAGTACGTACCGGATTGTTTTCACTGTTGGTAGACCTGTTTGACAGTGCATCATAAACCACAAGGGAATTCCACTATTTCCCTCACAGGATATCCCTTATCCTTACCAAATGCAATAGGCTCTTTTAGCCATTCCGAGATATCTTGCTTTCTTCCTAGCGGTGAACAGCGACTGGGAAACAAGTCACTACTTTACCAACTCTGAGTTAAGACTGATGCCCATTTAGTACTTGCATGTAACCTAAAGTTCGGTAACAGCTGTTAACGCCGATTGTGAACGTTGTGAATTAGTGGAGTTCGAAAACAGTGGATGGCTAATTTTTTTGTCTGTAGAACATATTATGACTCAAAAAAAGCAGAAACAGGACCTACAATTATTGAAATGCAAAAGCAGGTACATAATTTATACAATACAGAAACATGCCACACTATTGATACATCGCAAACGCAGGCAAATAATTTAAATAATTCATACGCAGGCCGCAAATAAAAATAACGAAAAAGCAGGCCATACAATCAATGCAATGCAGAAGCAATCCACACAAACAATCTAATGCAGGCCACACAATCAGTATGATGCAGAAGCAGGCCGCACAAATAATATAATGCAGGCCGCACAATCAAAATAATGCAGAAGTAGGCCGCACAATCAATATAATGCCGAATCAGGCCGCACAATCAATATAATGCAGGCCGCACAATCAGTATAATGCAGAAGCAGGCCGCACAAACAATCTAATGCAGGCCGCACAATCAGTATAATGCAGAAGTAGGCTGTACAAATAATATAATGCAGGCCGCACAATCAGTATAATGCCGAATCAGGCCGCACAAACAATCTAATGCAGGCCACACAATCAATATAATGCAGAAGTAGGCCGCACAAACAATATAATGCAGGCCGCACAATCAATATAATGCAGAAGCAGGCCGCGCAAACAAGGTCCAGGCTTACAAAGTTGGCCAATAACGAGCGCACGAGGCCGTCGAAGTTAGAGGGATTACCATGCGAGCAGCCGAGCCAACTTTGCCTTCTTCTCAAATTTAATACGACTAATGCCATGAATAGCATCCACCAAAACCTGATGAACTAACAAAGCCGAGTGGTTAGGATAATTGAATGATGCAACTTAGAAAATTGTTTGCAGCTTCGGAGGCAGAGAGTTGAGCCGCTTGGTGTGGGCTGTTGTGTTGGAGGATGAAGCATGCGCTGACTTGCATGAAACTCCGCCTTGCTGATGGATTCATGTGTGAGAAGAGGCAGCAAGAGTTGCTTTTGAGTATATAAGGCGTAGTTCAACGACAGTGGTTCGTTCGGAATCCCATGCAGAATCATGATCATGACATCCTACACAAAAAACTTGAATCTTTATTTTAGAATGATCTTCTAACGCGTGGTTCAAAAAATGTGACATCGCTCCGCTGAGTCTGAAATATTAGAGCTTCAAAATATCTTACATTTCATTAAGTAAGAAATGGTCTATTGCGTCACTCAATTAGATTAATCTAAAAAATGAAGTTCAGTGCCAGTGTGAATAAAGTAAATGATTTCTAATCAATAAGACGTCGTTCCTCAAGGCTCTATAGGGAAAACTTTACCAGGTTAATGAAATCATTGAGTAAGAAACATTAAGCTATAACTGAATTTTATTAATTAAAACTTTCTGAACAAATAATCATCGTCACCGACAAGACACTGTTACGGCATCAAAAATTGTGTTACGACTGCAGAAAGATAAGCAAGTAATAAAAAAGGTTACAACTCTTAACTAGCGGCCTGGCTTTCAGACAATTAAATTCGGCGCAGTGGTACACTTGGTTACGCAAATTTACCTAGAAGAACTCATGCTGCCAGTCGTACCACTACGACGACAATAAATATTTGAAAGTCCAGCTTTAAGAAGTTGACGAACTTGAGTTACTGGGATTTCATGCTTGTAAGCAATACCTCACAAATAATGTTCATTCTCGTTTAACATGATGTACACCTTAAAACCAATTTTATTCATAACTTTGTACTCCCTTTTTATATGCTCCCCTTTAAATTATTCAATACATCCGCAATAATATCCCTTGAATTTAATACGCTGACACTTCCTTTTTAGATTATTTGACACATCTGCATTGTGTACCAGTCTGGATGTGGCGCCCATCAGCAGGGTAAGAGTGAACAAACACTATGAATTAACTGTGTGTATCGCCCCCATTGTTTTTTTCTTCTCACTTCAAGTCGCAATGGGAACAGTTGATGCGTTTTTCAGAAAATTGTTTAGTCATAGATGAATAAATTTAATTTAAAAATTTAGTATAATTTGCAGGTATAACACTGTCAACATCTGTATAGCACTGTCATCATAGGTAAAACACTGTCATCATAGGTAAAACACTGTCATCATAGGTTAAACACTGTCATCATA
>JACJUY010001225.1:117385-149398 GCA_014220935.1 Platorchestia sp. MABIK | reverse complement strand
CCCACCACCAGCTGATGCCTCACTCCCACCACCAGCTGATGCCTCACTCCCCTCCCCAGCTGATGCCTCACTCCCACCACCAGCTGATGCCTCACTCCCCCCAGCAGCTGATGCCTCACTGCCACCAGCAGCTGATGCCTCACTGCCACCAGCAGCTGATGCCTCACTCCCCCCAGTAGCTGATGCCTCACTGCCACCAGCAGCTGATGCCTCATTCCCACCAGCAGCTGATGCCTTACTCTCCCCAGCAGCTGATGCCTCACTCCCACCACCTGCACGCGTCTCACTACCACCAGCACGCATCTCACTACCACCAGCCCGTGGCACAATTCTCATTCCATTCCCTAATGCAACATTTGCACAAGGAGCCACAGATTTGGAACGAGAAGGGAAGCAGCTGCGGAACACATGGCTGAAATGGCTGGAGCTGGCGAAGTGTTTCTGCATCAGTTCAACATTAAGTGTCATCAACTGGCACACAGAGCACCACAGTCTTCCTTTCTGAACAAATGGTAGCACGGCAGAAGTCTGTTTAACAGACTTGAGCTCTTTTTCCATGTGGTCAGATTGTAAGAAATGATCCATGTTAGTGAATTTCTCCTCGCAGAAAATGCAATCAAAATAGCCATATTTTGATAACTTCTTCTCCCACACAACGTGACTGATGGCAGGACACAAAGACGCAGCAATTGCTCGGAAGTGCTTTGAGGACTTCATGTGCCTCTGGATGTGCCAAGTTCCTCGGCACGTGGCATGACACAGCCCACACTTCAGCAACACTAGCTCGTGTATTTTTCTCCTGCTTTCACTGTATTTTTGTGAATCATCATCACCTTTTTTTGGAACTGTCATCAACTCAGAGGCCAGTTTCTCAGTATGGCTAATCTCAGCAAGATGGTTTTTAACTTTGAAATTACTCATGTCAGTAAAGTTGCACATTTTGCAAACAAGCTTTACAAAGAAACCATCTTGCTCAGCCACACTTTCAGCCCACTGGTCCAACAATGGAACAAACTGCTTTGGCTGGTCGGGCTGAGGTTTTTTAGGAGGATCTGTCCAGCCCTTGAGCGCAATCAAATGACTCACGTGCCGTGCGTGCTTGCCAGCAACGTGCAGTGAGCCACAAGTGATGTGGCACACTTGGCATGCATACATCCACGACTGAACTGAGACATGGTCACCACCTCCATCCTGGGATGTTTCATTGCATGATGAGCTCATAAGTTCATCAGCACTCTGAACATCAGACCTTTCTTGCAAGTGTTTTGCATGACTGTCACTGTTGAGATGCTTGCATATTTGACTGGTTCCAGTGAGCCTTTCACAGCACAGGAAACACTCCAGTATCACATCATGTCCAACTTCTGAGGGGCATTTGTAATCCGACTGAGAAGAGAACCCTGATATGGCAGACTTCACCAACTGATCGTGAGACTTGGAGTGCAAATGAGAAACAATGCTTGCCTCACGCCTAAGGAACACATTGCACTGCTTACAAACAAATTTTACCTTGGATTTCTTGCGTGCAACGCGAACCTTCAACATTGCCTCAAGCTGCACAGGTTGGGAAGGAAAAATATCTTCATGATGCTCCTTAAACTTTGGTTCAACAATGTCAAGCGTGATTTGGGACATAAAGTCCTCCTCAATATCAAGAGGCTGAGGGTGCAAATCATCAGCTGAGCTTAATGACCAACAGTTGGTGCTTGGAGATGCTTCACAATTTTGCATGTTGCCATGTAGGTTTTCAAGGTTGCAAGGAGGTTGGTCCTCTTCAGGGGTCTTGGGAGGAAGTTGAACTCCTGCAGAAAGTGTTCCTTGAGCCTTTAACACCTGCTCATCAGCTGCATCACTGGACATTGTAGTTTGGGAGCTCTCCACTTTTCGCTCAAAGATTGAGTCAATGTATTCTACAACTTTGCCTCCAAGAGCAGAGATTGATGAACACTGGTTTCGAAGCTGATGAAGATCTTCTACCTTTGCCTTCACTTTTTCATGGTGAGCTGAAGAGGTCAAATGCTGCCTCCACAGGTGCTTCGTGCCAACGCAAACACCACAAAGGTGACAAGTGTTCATTCTATTCGTTGGAAGCTGAAGTATTTTCTCAGCGATCGGAATTTCTTTTGTTGTAACAGAAGCCTTTTTGGTTTTATTTGTGGTTTGAGTTCTTTTCTTCTTGCCAAAGCTATGCTTCAAATGTTTGGATGTTATTCTGTGCTCTGCAACCTAGAAATATAGAAGAAATTATTTAACAAAAACACTTGAAGCAAAGCATGCCATTGTACAGCCTCCATTTCTGGAGATGCAAAATACTTGAAGCACAATATTACCCTACACATCAAATTATAATCATACAAGCATACTTTAAATGTCCCATCTAGCTAGTTATTATTTTTTGAGCTTATCATACCTTGAGCCATCATTTTATAGTCTTACTTCTCTGTTGTAGCCAAGATTTGACTTAAAATATGACACACCTCATTTTTTGGTCATGATTTCCTTGATGTATTCTTTTAATTTCCGAATGTTCAATTTCCACAGAGCTATTGTGCAAAAGATCACTATTGTTCAGAAAAGGTAAATCTCCAAGTACAGATTGTTTGTATTCCACTACACCATGAACACACACAACAAAGCCAGTATGCAAATGCTTTTTTTTGCAAAGCAAAACAGAAAATTATGCAGAAGTAATGGAAACTCAGTAGAATTACTTCAACAGCATTTTCATGATCTCCAAATATTACACTGCTGCATCATGATGGGCAGAAAGTTCTGACATACAATACAAATATACTTTCTATTCGATATCTACCCATTGTTCAAATTCTGCCAAAAATATAAAGACTATGAGAGCAATAGATCACACACAATGAGCTCCCAAGAATCACATCTTTAGAATACACATTGTAAAATGACTTTATGGCTAAAACATTTTGAATTACTTGCCTAGAGAACATCTTTTGACCTTTCTGATCAATTATAGTGAACACAGAATATTCTGTTTCAACACTCAAAATGATTAGAAAATTTTCCATTCAGTCAAATAGAGTTAAACTTTATGTTTAGAATGCTTCAATTGCTGAACAATTTGCTTTCAAAGCACAACTTTACTATCACACGGCCATTTGAGCACAATGTCTTTCAAAAAATACCTAAGTTGCAAATCGAGGAATTTTACAATAGCATCATATCATCACTTAGAAAAATACTCCTAAACTCCTTGTACCATAGAAAAGAGAATCAAAGTAAAAGAGAACAATATTCAAGAGTAATCTTGTTCATATCTGCCACCCAACTTTTAGTACTAAAAAATAAAAAATGCAATATTTTTCATATATTGTCTTTAACTTTAGAACTAAAAAAAAATCCTGCAATTGAAAAAATTAAATGCATAAGCATCTGATTGAATACAGAATAGTCCTATTCATACACACTCAAATGAATGATGGTAAATATTCTACATACATCTTCTATGCCAATTCTGATGAATGGGACATAGAGAATCTATGCACATGTTTGTTTCTATGCATTCAGAAACAAAAAGATTGATAGAAGTTCATGAACAAGAAAATAGTTGGAAAAAGGATGAATGCTGAAATAGCCATGAATAGTGAAAAAGTGGATGAAAAAATAAAGGTCTATTCCACTTCAACACAAGCAAGTTGAACCTAGCCCTGAGCTTTGGACCTCACACTTTCATTCCTGTAGTGTTTATTCCCACAGACAGTAATTGTATTTTCCTGAAAGGTTATAATCATGGCATAAAAAATTTCTTTTTGAAGAATATAAGTTTAAAATTTCCTATTGTTCAGCAATGAAGATGAAATCAGAGACCCTGAATGGTTTGCTATGGTACAATGTTCTTCTTTACTGAAATTTTCTGTTTCATATTATGGCCAAGATAAGTAAAAAATTGGTGAAAATCATACTGGCAGATGTGCATGCTTTTATGTGCCATCAACATCAGAAAATTAAAGATGAAAATAAGGCCGAGATGTATCAATGCTTGCAGTATCATGTTTACCAAGGCCACACTAATGTGTATGGATGCTTGCAGTATCATGTTTACCAAGGCCACACTAATGTGTATGGATGCTCGCAGTATCATGTTTACCAAGGCCACACTAATGTGTATGGATGCTTGCAGTATCATGTTTACCAAGGCCACACTAATGTGTATGGATGCTTGCAGTATCATGTTTACCAAGACCACACTAATGTATATGGATGCTCGGAGTATCATGTTTACCAAGGCCACACTAATGTATATGGATGCTTGCAGTTTCATGTTTACCAAGGCCACACTAATGTGTATGGATGCTTGGAGTATCATGTTTACCAAGGCCACACTAATGTTTATGGATGCTTGCAGTTTCATGTTTACAAAGGCCACACTAATGTATATGGATGCTCGGAGTATCATGTTTACCAAGGCCACACTAATGTATATGGATGCTCGCAGTTTCATGTTTACCAAGGCCACACTAATGTGTATGGATGCTCGGAGTATCATGTTTACCAAGGCCACACTAATGTGTATGGATGCTCGCAGTTTCATGTTTACAAAGGCCACACTAATGTCTACAGACCTGCAAGAGGGCAGGCAGGCCACTGGAGAGGGCAGCTTTGGAAAGATGGCTGCCAAACATTGCCGTTCTCCTGCAACAGCAAGAGATAAAGAGGTGAATGAACAAGATTAGACTACATAACTTAAGCCTTCCCAACCACAAAAAAAAATACATTCCAAAGAAAGGAGGTAAGAACATGGATTCTGTGTAGAATGGGCATAGAAACATTAATTTTAGAAAGAAGTTTACAAAACAAGATGAAAGTTGAAGAAGAAAGTAGTAAATTCAGAAAAACCGGACAGCAGTGCTGAAAAAAGGCTCAACATAACAAAAAAACCATTTTATTTCAAGAAAAAGAAGGCCTACCTAACTCTTAGCTCTGGCTCTCACACATTTACCTCTGGGAATGAACAAGAAAATATCATGACGTGATGCTGCTTTGGACAGTTATTTTACATAAAGCGTAGTTTTCTTGTAAGGCAAAAGAACAAAAATAGCTCCATTTGTTGATGAGCACTGCCAGTCTTCTGGAGGATAAAAATGAGCATAAACACATGCAGGAAAATGAAGATCTAAACAAAATATTGTAGAGCAAAGGGCAAGTTAACCAGCAAAGGACAAGTTAATGAAACAAAAGAACACCAAGCTTCACTCACAAAGTTTCCTGCAGGACAGGGAGGCTCCACTGAGGCTGGCTCAAAAAGAGGAACTTGCTGAGTTGAAGCTCCAGAAACGAGTGACCGAGAACTTTGAGGACAGGATGCTGGGCACCAACAGCCGTGAGCAGCTGGTGGGGCAGGAGGGTGGGTGACAGTCCCACCACATCAGCCGTGTTCACCGCACCTTTTTGTGTTTGGTCATGAAGCAAAGCTGCTTTCATGATCACATCTCTTGGTTCAGGAAGCTTGTAGCTCATCAAAAGCTTGGGCAGCCACAGAATTTGGCTATGGGGATAGAAAGTAGACGCCTTCTGAGTGATATCTTCCTCATAAATAATTTGAGCTGCCAGATTGATCATGTTGAGGTCACTCATTATGGCTGGTAGACACTGCACTTTGTGAGATGGACATGCAGGTATTTTTCTACCTTTCTTTGAGTGCTGAACAGGCTCACTAATGACGGTTTGGCTAGGCAAAGATTTAACCAAGCTTCCAGAAAAACAGGAGCACAGCAAAGTTTCAAAAAGCCTACAGGCATTTTCCTTCTTAGTACCTTTTATGTTATTGCATGAAGTCTTACATGAAACAGAACTGAAGGATATAGCATGATTTATTTGAATTTGTCTTGAACTATTTATTGGAACAAAAAGGCTTTTGTTGAGAGGAGAATCAAGGACAAGGCTTTGGCTATTCAACAAAAAATTTTCAACAAATCTTGCATGGAAGTTTTTCACAATGTTAAAATTTTCAGCAGAAAGATGAACTGGACAAACCAAACTAACATTTGCAAGAGGGACTTCTTGACTGTTGTGTATCTGTGGGAAACTTGTACAAAGAAGTTTGTCAGGAGTGAGCAGACCAAGGCATTGTTTTCCATTTTGACTCTCAAAAGTAACTTCAAGACTGTAAAGGAACATCACAGGTTGAATGTTCACAAAACTTTTACAAAGTTTGACCGAAGATCCACTATGGCCATCCTGTGCTGCTGTGTCAGTTTTCACAAAAACAGTAGGCCAAATTATTCGAACAAACTTGAGACCTCCAGCTTGGCCAGTACTCTTGAGGAAGCCATGCTTGACAAACAAGCGGCACATTTTACGAGCAGCACAGCTTTTGGCTGCAGATTTGCTGTCTCGCTCATCACTAATTACTGTGAGTCGCACAGGAGTCCAGACAGGCAATGTGAGATGAGCTTGTACTTTAGACTCTCTTGCCACAAACTTGTATTGAAGACACTCTTTGTCAGGCTGCGGTGTGAAGGTAGAGCAGTACCAGTGCAGCAAGTCTTCAGGGTCACTTGGAAAGAGAGGTTCCTCAGCAAAACTTTTGAAAGCTGAACAGTTCCTCTCCCCTGCAGTACTCATGACTCAAAGCATTTACTTAGTGACAAAAATTTAAGATACTCATTTAGTAAAACTAATCAACCTGCACAGAAAAAATAGGATTATGGTAATACAATCAAAGAAGCTTCAAGCAAACCTTGAGAACAAATGATATGGAAACATGTAATAAGTTACAGAAATATCACTATGTTTGGCATTTTAGGTAACTATAACAGTATGTCTATTCATTTCTTGGGTTAATACTAACTTCTAACTCTGAAAGGGTTTCTGAAATAATTTAAAATATTGTTAATGATTTCAGTGGGCAATGAACTTAAAATGACCTCTCAAATAGCCCTTGCATCATACAAATTAGTCAAATCATACAAATTTTGCAAGAAACTACAGATTTAGGTGCATAGTTTTAGAGTTGATTAAAGCTGTGAATGGAGCTCTGTGGTAAAATGGTTAGCTAAATTACTCATTATATTACCGTTCGATGTAAATATTTTTTATTTATGCTACCTCTACAAATAGAGATGAGCATTAGTGATAATGCAGCTGAAGCATGTGTGTTTACCAATTACAAGTTTAAATTCTCCAGTACACTTTTTTAAATGTCATTTTTGACAACTTTTATTGGTTACAATGGTATGCAATTTGAAATATTATGCCGAGTCTATTGAAAAAAGGTAAGAACAATTTTTTGTTCATTTCTGAACAATAGGATAGAAAGAAAAGAATCTTAAAACCAAATGGTGCATTTAAATTCCCTTGCCTTCAGGTCGTGTAGTTGAGAACTTCTACTAATGTTTACGCTGCAATGCATCTCGTTATCCTTGCTTGTGGATAAGCTCTCTTGCAGTCCATTAATCACTAAACTCGGCAGGTAGGTTAACTTGGATAATATGTACAGTTTCTTTTCAGTATCTAACTCTCTCTCTCTGGTATAATAATTCTAACTGACATGCATAAATACTTTACAGGTGCACGAGAATACTGCAATATGAGGGGGCTTTTCAGCTTCCTAATTTTATAGAACTCAGAAAAATACAGATGGTACTTGGTCTCATATTTCCTACAAGAGCAATGGATAGATAACCAAACAGTACCAAGCATCACGTAAGTGATGAAGTTTGATGCTGTTTGCTGAAGTAGGTCCTCCTGAAATAAAAAGATCAAGATAATAAAGCCAGCAATCATTTTAATGCATTTTTTCAATGCATATTCCAGGAACAACACAAGTTTGCAACTAATATGCAAGTATCTGATGTATTATGCTCTGGTGTGAAGTTAGTTGACAGTTACACTGTAGGGGAGTATAGTTCCTTTTCTAGCAAGATTTTTTTTTCCAGGTTGGTGCTCAAGAGAGCCTACCATTAAATACCAACAAAAAAGCCCAAGATATCTTCTTTACACGCTAACTATGTAGTGGGACAAATATGTACCACTAGGTAAATTGTTCATTTACGCATTAATCTAAATATGTCTCATTTCACACCATTTTGCAATCTCTTTTTGAAGGAATGTTATCATATGATGAAAATATCACTGAGCACTTATTTTTGTACATTTCTTACAAAGGATGGAAACTTATTTGAGCAGGTAAGTCAATTTCCCGAGTCGTAAGTTTACAACCTAACCAAATTAATTTTACAACCTGCACAATTGCAGTCAACATGTTGGGAGTTGGCAGCTTTGGTGCTATTTTGAGTTTGTATTGAACAGCAGCCTGGGAAGAACTGACCACTGTTTATTTAGAATGAAAAGTCATATACTATATATTTTTCCTCTTCTAAATGCAAAATTGTCAAAACACGGTAATAAATCAAAACCCTTTTATAATGTTTTACTGGTATAAATAATGTGCAGAGCAGTTCATCTTTTAATAAAAAGTTTGTAAATAAAATTATTGGATAGGAATATAATTAAACACAATACGATGCTAAAGGGCATTTGCTGTTTAGAAGTTTTCAAGCACCCACTGAGTAAAATTACATTTATTTTGTAAAGAAAAATTCTTCAAATAATTTATTCAACATAAGTGATCCATAAAATTTTTTCCATCAGGACTAGCGTAATAAAGATGGTCAATTTTACCTCAACACGTTCCCTGCGTAAATGGCTCATTTACGTATCAGAATAAATATACACCACATTTTATCTGTTTCGCGACATTTTTTAAAAATAATTGTTTTCACACAAGAAGAAATGTTATCGTGCAGTTGTGTTTTTCATATTCATTGGGAAGAATTAAAATTTATTCAAGCTGGAAAATCAATTTCCCTATTCTGCTACTTACAACCTAACCCAACCAACCATTAACAGCCACGGAAATGCAGTGAACGTGTTAATGCGCTCATGTAATTTAGAAATTTGGTTCCCAAGAATCACTAAAGAAGCACATTATAGAACATTTTGCATGAATGACATTTTGCTCACTGATGCGTAATTTTTGAGATATAACATGAATTAAGTTTAGGCAAGAATAACATTAGATTGTTGGCTGCATTGTACCTGCATTGTTGGAAAAGCGCACTATTTTGGCAGAAAATCATCAGTGCTGGTATAGCTAAGTTAAGCTATTTTAGATGTAGTTAGGTTAGTTCAAGTTAGTTTATTCAACTAATCTTACATTACTTAATCTAATCTAACCTAGAGTCATGTCAAAACCGTATTACGGCATATTTACGTGTCCGTTTTTTTAATCTCATATACGACGTTCCTATAACATCAAAGTTAAATAATTAAAAAATCATGCATCAGCAAGCAAAATGTCATTTGTGTAAAATGTTCTTAAATGTGTTTCTTTAGTGATTCTTAGACAGAATGTTTAATTTCCGTTTGTGTATTAAAGTAAAACAGTTTTTGTGAAGGAGAGGACAATAATCAATTTTCCAATTTTTAATACTTGAATATTGGTAATTAGATCGATATTAAAAATTTTTCTTCTATGCATTTTAGTCGCAAATGAGTATTTAATGAGTTATAGCGGTCGGTTACTTACTGCAATTCTATTCTTTCAAGGGTGGAAAAAATTGCTTTGAGCGTGGGGTTAATGTGTAGCGTTTGGTAATAATCCAATTTCCAGTTTTGGGTGCCTAAACATAATTAATGAGCTGTAAATAAACAATTTTTCTTCTACGCACTTTCCATCGCAAATGAGTATTTAACGAGTTGTAGCGGTAAATTACTGATCCCAATTCTAATCTTTAAAGCGGAAAGAAATTTACCAAAGGCGTTGTACGGCAACACTACAATGGACTCTCCCCTTTGACGTGCCAGTTACGTTGAAGCTGCAAGGATAACTTCATGTGTTTTGTGTCAGTCGGATTATTTTGAAGCAATCGGGAAATTCATAGGCAAAAATGATGAGGCAGTTGCATTCTTGAAAGATCACGGTGTTTTATCAAAGGAAGTGATTTGTACACCGTGTAATAACCTGTGTTGGTATGAAGAGAAGAGAAATTTGTGGCGGTGTACCGTTTTGTACTTAATTTAAAAAATGAAGAAATTAAATTACCTTCTTACTACAGCTGCAGGTTAGTTACAATTCTTTAAAGATACTTTACCCACACGATTATTAGACCATTAACGGAAGAGTCCATTTGGGATCTTCCCCTAATGTCGTTGAGTCCATTTGGAGTCTTTCCCTTTTTTTCGCGCGCTTGCAACAATACAATTGCGAGAAGTACCATACCGCTTTAACTCGTGAAATAGTCATTTGCGACGAAAAGTTCATAGAAGAAAACTTGTTTATTTTGATCTAATTAACTATGTTTCCGCATCCAAAATTGGAAATTCGATTATTACCAAATGCTACACATTTACCAAGAGTGGATATGGACTCTCCATTTTTACGGCTGTAATGCGCTCAAATGGTTACGAAAAGTTATGTTAAATTACGTTACTTTAGGTTACCTTAGGTTAGGTTAGATTAGTTCAGTTACGTTACATTATGTCTCCGCTATAACTCGTTAAATACTCATTTGCGACGGAAAAAGCATAGAAGAAAAATTGTTTATTTTGATGTAATTACTAATATTCACAAACCAAAAATTGGAACATCAAATATTGTCCTCTCCTTCACATTTATCGAAAAAATGGTCAATATTGATTTTAGGCCTTTCACGGAAATTAATAATTCCATTCCGAACAATCACTTAAGGAACCCATTTAAANACTAAGCAACCGACCATATAATGTTATTCCTATCTGAACATAATTATTGTTACATCTCGAAAATAACACATCAGCGAGCAGAATGTCATTCCTGTAAAACCTTTTTAAATGTGTTCCTTTAGTGATTGTTCGGAACAGAATGTTTAATTTCCGTGAAAGGCCTAAAATCAATATTGACCGAAAAAATTGACCATAGACATTTGAACATAGATACTTGCAAGCAAAATAAGTGCAAAGTTCTAGAGCATCTTGACAAGATGCTATTATGAGCTATACATCTATGTTTAACCAAATACACTTGAACTAGTTGCATGGTGCATCAATCATTTATTGGGTTGATATCAAATAAGATGCCTATAATTAGCAGCATTTTTTGACATAAGCAATATGATAATGCATTCAATAAAAGACTCTTTGCTTACATATTTCCTCTGATTTACAAAAACATGTACATTATTGATACACAAAAGCCGCTAAATTTTGACTAAAAGTTTGTGTTTAGTAAATTGAATTTAAATACCCGAAAAAATATTAGGTACATGGAACACAAGTAATGAAGAAGTAAATTATGCACTTTAAAAAGCTGATGAAAAACATTTCATTTATTGAAAGATTCTTTCTAACAAATCTACATGAATAAGTTTAGTTAACTGGGTGCTTTGAAATGACTCTGTCAGGAGAAAAATGCGGGAAAAACCATTGAGTGGCAATGCTACGTTCTTCAACAGTCACGTCAAAACTAATAATTTAAAAAAAATTATGACTGACGACTTTAGGACACATGCGCGGAAAACAGTTTAACTGCTTATTGTTGATCGATACAGCAAAATAAATTTAAAACATGAGTTTTACTTGCTTCAATCTTTCAGCAATCAGCTTGAACGTGAACTTGAACTTGAAATTGAGGGCCGACAGTGTCGGGGCCTTTGTAACGGCCTGCAATTCACTCCTCACTACTCGCACACACAAAAAAAAAAGAGTTCAGCACCTGCGTACCAGACTTGTCCACTAAACTACTCAGGATTCACCAATCCTTGTCACAAACTCCCATTAAACGGCATCACTGGGATAACCAGTACGTCAAGACACCATCTCCGTGCNGCTTGCCCAGATATCGTGTTTCTAGAAGGTTCCTGGTAGAAGAGTTTGCATACTTTTCATCTGTAGACAACTCACGATGGAATATCTCTTCAAATATGATGATCGACGCAGATCTTCATGGAGATTTGAAGTAATTACGAGGGCCAGTCGCAACATTCAAGGTAATCCATAGCACAAAATTTTCTGGACGCTGGATATGACGAAATTATATCACAACACTAGGGCCCTCACATAGTCCCCCTGGGAGCGCCAATTCCCATAGATACAATAGTTGTATCCCCCTGAGGGGTACGAATACTCAGATTGACAGCATCAAATGTTGAGTGAGTCACTTCCAGGGATTCCCAAATATAAGGAGTTTTCACACATACTTTAATCGTATAAAATTTCACTAGGATTGAAATATTGTGAAGTGTTCTTGCAACATTAGGAATAAATGTGTGAATGAACGAGATATCTAATTCTACAAATTTTAGCGATAGTGCTTCATAGGATTAAACTTTTAGGTCAATCAATTATGTTAATGTTTCATAGTAAACCAATGGTGCACTAATATAACCCTTGTTTTAGAAAATAAAGATCACACGAAAAAAATAAACGAAACGCGAATTTAAAATCATTGAATACAAAAAAATGTATACTTTTAGAACTAGAGCATACTCTATTTTTCCGCCACGTATTACCCATTTTCAAACAACAAAACGTTTAAGGTAGGCTCACCACTCAACTTCTTAATGGTACGCAAGATACCTCCTTCACTCCCTATGTAAATAGATTAAACAAAAATTAATAGCATAAATATCAGCAATAAACTATTGCACGACAAAATTAGCCTAGAAAAATGCGTCAGTCACGCAAAAATTTTTTTCTAAAAATATGAATGGAATGTACTAAAATTGGCCCTAATGCATGAACAATTTTCATCGTGGGAGCTTCGGTTCCTCAGCACAACCTGTCCCATATCATGTACAGAACTGAGCAGGGTCAGCATGAGAGTTTCATTCCACGAGAATTAACTTTTAGCGTTGCAGCCAAGCCACATATTTCCAACCTAACACCAGCTGAAAAGCTTTTAAGACATAGCAAACATCCCTGCAATTACATCAAAGACAGTTTCATGGCACTCACCAACCAGCTATACAGTGCCAGTGTCCAGCTGCTGAGTGCTGTCCTTCTTGATGTTTGTGAGACATAGCAACATGACTGCAATTATAACCGAATTTCGTAGTAGCACTCACCTACAAGCTTTACTATGCCAGAGTCGAGCAGTTGAGGGCTGTCCTTCTCGATATTGGCACGAGCTGTGTCCACCAGCTCAGGGATGTGGTCAATACCCACTGTGAGGCCCCCTTCTCCAACCTCAAGTAAAAGCAGATATACATTATTCTGTGTTTCTCATTATAGTTTATTCCACTTTTTTATAAGTTACTTTTTCACAAATTATCTTAGCTAATGACGCACGAACGCTCAAAACGCCTTTTTCAAAAGTAAACATTTTATCCAATATTCCTAATTATTTTATTAATATTGAAAATTGGACAATATTCTAGCAGCAGCTTTTTAGAAAGTGCCATCATAGCTGTAAATTTGAGGGAGTACCATAGGATAATGAGGGCTCAGTGGAACGAAAGTACAACAGAGTATATATGGCAAGCCTCATCAGTAGATTAGACTATAAATAGGTTTAACCATCCCCACCACAACAAAAGTGTTCCCAAGAGAGGCATAAGGGAGGCACCATTTAGTAAAGAATTGATGAAATACGTGGGAAATCTATAAACAACTTGTGTCCACCTACTCTGTGCATTTTACAGCAAGGTTGAAAAATATTTAAAATATTATAAAAGCTTAAGAACTAAATTTTAGATGCTGAAAAATCACAGTAAAGAACCTGAATAACAATGGCCCATAACAAAACAAAGATCTATTCTATTTCAACAAAATGAAAACTTCTCTAACCTCCATCTGAGGATCTCGCATCTTCCTTCTGTCTGAAAGCACCCATTCCCTTAGATAAAATAATTGTGAGCTTTCAGTAGCTTTTTTTGTGTAATGATGAGTGAGCTTCAATTACCATCAATGTGATCTGTGCATGCTTCATTCTTTTATACCAACACAGAAGACAAGTTGCTCAGGTCCAACAGTGCTCTGAGCATGAAAGACTACAAACTTTTCTATGGAATGAATAAAATATTTTGAAAAAAATTTTGCAGGGTATTCGTAAATACAGTATAGAACATTACATAAAGCTAAGTTTTATTTTGACAGAACGTTTAGATAATAGCCATACCAAACACCATAACCTTGAACGCCTAACATTTTTTACACACCCATCATGTATTTAAAACTTGCCAGTGCATTATTCAAACTAAGCCTGTCTGCACAACTAAATGTAAGAAACAAATTTTCAACAGTTGTGAAATACCTTGGTAGGTATACTTGCTTTCTCAAGCCAGAGCTCTGATTGTTTGGAAGAAAGTAACAAATTTCTACCACCTGAAATTTAGTGTAATCTCAGAATCCAAACTTGAAATCTCAGCACTTGGCTTGATAAATACTTCCCACTATAGTAGGGTATGAAAATAGAGAAGTTTAAAATAGTGTTGCTCTATCTAACGCACAACAGAAAAAATTTGAAGCCTCCTTCTCATTCTGAGTCTGTCACAAGAACTCACCAGATGGCCCATGCAGGCAGTGAGGTAGCCGCTACCACAGCCAACATCCAGTGCCCTATTGCCCTTCTTGAGGTGATCTTTCAGGAGGTCCAAGGCACATGCATGCTGCAGGCACAGCACATAATGTAAGCCTGTACAGTGAAGCAGTATTTTCGCTACTCAACTTATTCATGGTAATGGTCTAATTAATTGAATGCTCAAATATTATACATATTAAACGCAGATGAGCAGAAAATTTTTTCACAGATTAGATAATAAATTAGTTTAAACCTTCCTAACCAAAACAAACATGCACCCAAGAGATGAACGAAGGAAGCCCTATTCAGTATATAATTGAGAAAATAGGAAACTTATGCACAAGGCATGACTTTATTATCCCTACAATCCTACAATATTTGGCAAAATTTTAAAAAGTTTATGAAACCTGATAGCTGATGAAGGAAGTAATACATGCTAAACAGTGGACAGCAGTGAACTGAAAAAGATGGCCCACAACAAAAAATCTATTCTTTTTCAGCAAAAAGTCTTCTTTCAGTGTCAGACTCAGACTTTACATCTTTCCCTTGGGAGTATCAAGCCATATAGGGAAAATAATTGCATATCCCAGAGGGAGTTTGTCACTTAAACAGGAAAGCCTCTCCATTTTTGTGCCACAAGGCATGAATGCAAATAAAAGTATCAATCACACCTTATAAATGCATTGCAACTGTAGCGTAATACCACTTGTTAGGACAATTCTTAGTTCTTTCAGAAAGATGGAGCAATGCCAAACATTGCGTATGCAACAGAGTAGTGGCACAGAGATGAATACCTTAACTTCATAAGCAAAGAAGAATGATCTCCTTTCACTAGCTGATATCAACCCCTTAGCTTGCTGTCCTTGGTCAATTTTTGAAAGTGAAGCTAGCTTGCCTCCTAGCAAAAATATAGAAACATTGTAATGAAGGTAATGAAAAATGAGAAAAAATGCTAATAGTTCCAATCCATACTACAAATAACATTAATCTCAACCAACTTTGGCTAATTCTGGAATTTTGAAGCAATCATATTGAACACAACTTTTGCATGCTAATTTGTTCATGCAATTATAATTGAGAAGGAAAGAAAGTTCAAATAACTGATAGGTTATTACTTTACTCTCTTGAATGTTACCAATTACTTTGGTAAATAACTTTACACTTAGCAAAAGTATAGATCCCCAATCATGACAGAACAGCTCCAAGTAACTGACCATATGAGGAGCACTAATAGTGACACCATAGCCGATGCCTTGAGGGGAGTCCTGGTAGGGGCTGTGCTGCGAGTACTTGCCACGGTCCACCCTCAACATGACTTTCTCCACAGCATCACTGGTGATCACACCATTGCCTGCACAATTAAGATTCTTTGATTGCACTCCACATAGAAAATTGAAGTTGCACTGCTATCATTGCCCGCTTAAATTTATTACTTCACTTGTACTGCACATAGAAATTTGAGAAGTTTTACTATCATTGTTTGCACAAATAAATTCCTTTACTTGTATTCCACATAGCAATTGGTATTTGTGAAAGAAAGGACAATAATCAATTTTCCAATTTTTGGGACTTGAATTTTGGTAATTAGATCAAAATGATCAATTTTTCTTCCATGCACTTTCCGTTGTAAATGAGTATTTAACGAGTTATAGCTGTAGGTTACCTATCGTAATTCTAATCTTTCAAGCGTGGAAAAATCAGTTTAAGGTGAGAACCTTCAATGAACTCTCCCTTATGACGGCTGTAATGCACTCGAATGATTGTTATGTTAGGTTACTTTAGGTTAGATTAGTTCAGTTACGCTAGATTACATCACTGCATAAACTCGTTAAATACTCATTTGCGATGGAAAGTGCATAGAAGAAAAATGGTTTATTTTGATCTAATTACCCATATCCAAGCATCAAAAATTAAAAAATTAATTACTGTCCTCTCCTTCACATTTATTTAATAATTTGATGTTGTACTGCTATATGCATATGAAAGTTGAGTTTAGTTTAAATTAATAAGTAACATTTAATAGATAGTTTGAAAACAATAATGTTAAAACCTCCTTTTTGCATATTCAAGTTTTTAATAGTAACAAAAACGCTCATACCTAGTTAAAATATGATCACCTAAGTATTCTTGTATAATATAAAAATATTTTCATTTAAAAATTAGCCTTATTCTTTGCATAGAATGCAGCCTCAAAATACAAAAATGCACGCTGAAAAGTATTGGTATTCCATGCATCAGATTAGGGCAACATTTTTATAAACTTTATTCAAAAGCAATTTATTGCTGGAACAATTAAGAAAAAATAAATCATTCATAGCATGCATTAAATCCTTCAATACCAACAATTTTGAATGCAGATTTTGCCTTTCAGCCAGCATCTTGTCTATGGTCTCAAGAAACTTGATTTCTTAATATGATGCACTGACATTTTAATTTCTTTTTTGAATCAATGTAAAAACTTGGCACTTACTTCTGAGATTCCTGATGAGGTCAGCATGATCCTTCCCATGAGACCTCCAAGCCATGGTAGGACGTTTTAGAACTGTCAGTAAACTGCCCGTAATTAACAAATTACAGAATCTACCAGTAACCATCTGAAACAAATTGTTTATAGTAATTTTATTGAACAAATAATCTTATGGAGAGTACAAGAAATAGCATTTGAACTTTGTCTTCTGCCCAAATACTTGACATTGCCAAGAATCTGCATCTGCATTAGCTTAAAGTAAAAATCACTGATTCTTTGATAAAATTTGAAATGTCAAGTAAGCAAATTTATTGATATACTAGTATGAACAGCCTGCCAAAAATGACGGAATTCAATACCTTTCTTGAACAAACTTTCCACACGTGGATGACTAACAAATATATATCCATCCTAACAGTACCCGTGATAAAAAACATTATTGTTCTAGCGCAGCAGTGAAACTCGTCTCACAGATACGGTCATTATGGCTATCTTTATGAGCGTGACTGAGAAATGGAAGAAGAGGACTCCATACAAATAAACCAAGGGTATTGTTAGGTAGTAGCAGCACCCGTGGAGATTCTTTGGACAATGTCATCGTTAAGCTAGGTGGACCCGTGAAAAATTTTTGTCAATATTACCTAAACAATGCTAACCTATCCTGTCCTAATCAAACCAAACCTCGGTCAATATTGATTTTAGGCCTTTCACGGAAATTAATAATTCCATTCCGAACAATCACTTAAGGAACCCATTTAAAAACGTTTTACATAAATGACATTCTGCTCGCTGATGCTTTATTTTCGAATTATTCAACTTTGAAGTTATAGGAACATCGTATATAAAAGTGAAGGAACTGACAAGTAAATATGCAGTAATACGGTATTGACGTATCGATGGGTGAGGTTGGGTAGGTTATGTTCGGTTAGTTAAATAAACTTACCTAAAATAACATAAATAAACCTAAAATAGCTTATCTTAACTTACCCAAACCGACGCAATTTTTTCCCGCGCAAAAAGTGGGCGTGTCCCGCCAAGAATGTGGGCGTGACCCAACGATGCGGCGACTAAGCAACCGACCATATAATGTTATTCCTATCTGAACATAATTATTGTTACATCTCGAAAATAACGCATCAGCGAGCAGAATGTCATTCTTGTAAAACCTTTTTAAATGTGTTCCTTTAGTGATTGTTCGGAACAGAATGTTTAATTTCCGTGAAAGGCCTAAAATCAATATTGACCCAAACCTCTCCTAAACGAACCTATCCTGATAAAATGCCAAACATCTCAGTGGATGCAAGGCCATCACACCGAGGAATTCGGTATCCATGATACCGCACACTCAGGCATCTTATGTTTCTTAAGAAGCGGACACCAAACAGATATATAAATAAATATATAAATAAACACACAACGGGTATTATTAGGTTAGAAGACTATCAATCATTTTGAAAAAAAATTTTCTATTAAAAGATGCGGTCAATATCAGGTTTAATGCGATCACAGAAAATTAAAATTACATTTCAAAGAATCAATAGAATACCATATTTAAAAACGTTTTTCATGAATGACATTCTGCTCGCTGATGCGTTATTTGCGAGTTATTCAACTTTGAAGTTATGGGAACGGCGCTCCTGAAATTGGTTTCCCGCGCAAAAGGAGAGGTTGTTCCAACAATGCCGGAGCAGGGGAAAAGTTTTGTTTTTGCAATTTATGGCGTAATTTAATATTTGCTAATCCCGCGGAGCCTGCAGAGCCTGAGCCCACTTTTAGGATATTTTAGTTAATAACACAATAAAGGTTTTCACCCAAAAATATTAGCGGGACTGGAATTGTGAAGACTTATATTGATATGCACTCAACATGTTTCAAAATGGCGGCAACCTTAGAGCATTAGCAAAACCGTAGGAGTGAATACCGTAGATTTAATTTCAGAATATTTTTATAACGTAATACTTCTGGGTGGTAACCGTTATTGTGTTATTAACTAAAACATCGTAGAAGTGGGTTGAGGCTCCACGGGATTGGTAAATAATCAATTACAAAATACCCAAACGTACTCTAACAGCTCCTGCTCAACCGTAAACTCACTGGAACTGCTATGGAAAACAAAAATTTCAAAGTTGAACAACTCATAAATAATGCATCAGCAAGCAGAACGTCATTCGTGTTAAACCTTTTTAATTATGTCCCTTAAGTGATTCTTGGGGACCAAATTTTAATTTTCTGTGACTGCATTAAACCTGATATTGACCAAAGATGCCTACAACATTCATTTAAAGTTCATTACTTGTTTCACAAAAAAAGACAAACCCTTGATCAAATTTAACTGCTGCTACAACTAGGCTATATTTTTGGAAATTTAATGCAAAATGTTTCATTTTATTTTGCAGTCATTCTACTTTATCAAGGATGCAAGCGCAAGGCAATCCTTAGTACAAGCCATAGCATTCATAAGTAATCATAACATATATCTCAACAAATACTGTACTACATTTTACCATCTTTCAAAACATTCTCACTTCCTGGCCCGGCACATGACCACATTGTCTTCAATATTCGGTTTCACAGTATATTTTATGCTATTTTCTAACTCTAGCATTGGTGCGTTCATTTTCATCAGATGCATCCTAGATATTCTAATTCTTTTGCTCTATTTTTACTTCATTAGATCACAATCTACCATAACTGATCTCATCAATACTTGAAGTTGAAGCTTTATCTTAACTTCAACACATTTATTTCGACATTACTATTTCAATTCACAATTTTATACATCCTTTGTACCTCGTACTCTGTCTTGCTGACAATTTAGTCATTAGCATCCAAAAGAGACAACTCGGTCTCTCTCCTCACCAACTATCAGTCGTGAGCCACTTAATCCCTCGCGGAGAGCTAAATCTTGTGTACAAGAACGGGAGTTACAAGCCCCGAAAGACAATTTAACCATGTCTCTTCACCTGCTCATTTTCCAAACTACTTCGCCGGTAGCTCAAACTTTTTCCTCATACAGACATTAGTTAATGACACCATGGTCAATGCCGACTGAGATTACACTGCGAATTCAAGATTTCTGTACCTGAGGATTTTTAAAACTATTGCAATACCGTTTCAACCTCGAGCTTCAATAAAAAAATACACGCACACACCGCAAAAACAAATACATCTTTCATCGAGTATATGAAAATGAATCCGCTTGTCAAAACAGGTTAGAATTCCACTATGCATTTCATTGATTTCACTACACTAATGAATTAAGTTGTAGCCGCCCTTAAATAGTAAAATACATTGGTTCCTCTAATCTGATGGATCTTTCCGTACAATATATATTGTCATATTCTTTGCCATTCGAGAGTTGTACATTGCTATGTAAAACTAAATTTATTCTTTAAACCGTTTATTCATAAATAAATTAGTGGACATATGTCGACACGAACGACGGCACCAATTGTCTCCGTGCATACCTGCTGACAGCATGGACTGACAGCATCTTTCTCAATTATCGCACTTGCTTGGATTTTTTCTCCAAGTGAGTTAGGCAGAAGCGAACTCGAAATTTAACTTTCCCTTACGTAAATTACCTCTAAAATGATCAATAGAGTGCGTTAATCATTTCCTCAAGTTGTTAATTGTTTAATTGCATCACGGTCGAATTATATTTGCTTTTCCAATAAAATTCATTCTATAATCTGAAAGATAACTTTTGCGCTGTGCTACTCTTAAATAAATGTTTAAAAAGGCAAGTGAAATGTTTTGCCACAGATTGGTTGAATTGTGTTTTTGTGCTTTGCACCTTCATAGTCTTGCATTTTGAAAGAATGTTGTAGTGCTAGAGATAGATATCATTATGCAATATGTAACCAAGCGCCACAAGCCCGCAAAAAGTTACACCAGATTTTAACGTTCAGAATCCTAAATCACGTATTTCTTTCAGGGTGTCTGTCTATATCTGTCTGTTCGAAGCCAGCCGAGAGTGTGAGATGAGCGTATCTGTGATACGAGTACAAGCTTCATCAACTCCACAATTTCCAGGGTATTAATCCATCAGATTCAAGTAAGAATGAATATCATGTGAATTCTTAGGAAATAGGAACGTGTGTCATGTGATTTGTCGCACATTATTGTACATTTTTGACGGGCCAGTGTTCACTCGGCCTCATAAACTCTCGAGAGATTGATTTTTTTTTCTTACGGCCTTTATTTCATTTCGCGTTCTTTCTTGTTTCAAATAAAGGGGTTGGACTAGTATAAATAAACTACAAGGGTCTAGAGCATAACTCTTTTGCAAGTTGACATCCTTGTCTGCCGTCAGCATCTATGCAAAATAAAATTCTTGACCAATAAAATAGCAAATAAGATATTGGTATCCTGTTTAATTTCTTCGGAAAACAATTACAAATTATAATTATTGGCGCGTTGTACTTTTCCGTTGGGTGAATGAATCGAAAGTCCACATGCACCACACATGCACGCATAACAGCAATTCCACAATATCACACGAGCTAAATTGCATTGTTATTCTTACCCCCATTTTCAACAGCATTTATCATTTCATTCTTTGATATTTGTCGGAAGCAGTACACATTTGTAGTTCTAACTACTTTAACCAATCAATCATTTGCAAGCAAATTCTATGACCTACTCTACAACTCTTTGCAAAAATCTCTCGAAATATCCGCATTACTTACGTCTTCTTATTTAATCTCAGGCATAAGGCCAGGGAAGCCTGAGGTGAAACTTCTTTCATTGGTCGCCGAAATTTATCCCATGAATGTATAGTTGCTTGCTTGTAGAAATCTATCGTACTCCTCCAATGCAGATCCAAATCCCAATCATTACTCATATGGGTTTATGGTATGCGTTCAGAGGAAACATTACATTTATTCTTTAACCGAAAAGTAAGTCAAGTAACGTTTTTTAAAGGCCACAAGCCCGGTTAATTACATGAGTGACAAACTTCATAACGTAAGATACGATGTATATTATTATTATTATTATTATCATTTAACGACAGCTTCGGTCCAAGACTATTTAGCTGTCGCTTTGGCAATGTGCCAAAGTTACAAAACATAATACATTTTTATGGGATCATTGCATTGTAATAATAATAATAATTTACGTTTCGTTGAGCTTCGTTGCGTTTCGTTGAGTTGCGTTTCGTTGCGTTTCGTTGAGTTGCGTTTCGTTGCGTTAACCGTTAGCTCGGGTCCTCACATTCGCCCCCCTGGGAGCGCTAGTTTCCATAGATACACTAGTTGTATCCCCCTGAGGGGATACGATGTATAATCTTCAAATATGTAGAATAATATAACTAGCGTTAACGTAATTTTAACTTTGAATTTGATGAAACAACACACCGATAGCTGTAGTAAAGCATATATAAGGTGAATAACTTCACTGAACGCTCAGAAGGGAATATTGAATGAGCACGACTAAATACGAAACGTACATAGTAGCTCACTGATCACATGCGTGCTTAAGAGAGAGAACATTGTCGTTATGTATATTTTTTGTCGTTCATGTGCACACTTTAACTTTATTCTGTGGCTCCAGATATTGAATCAAACTTTTGCACTAGAAAAATATTTTAGAGTCGTTTTCGCAACCCTGCGTTACCTGCATGAGAAAACTATTGTGATTAAAAAACTCGGAGAAGACTGAAAGAAGAAACAGTTGTCTTGATTGCTTCATTATGAAAATTGTGTTGAAGATTTTTCAGCATTCAAATCTAATGAAAGGAAATGAGGGAGTGATCAACAAGCAGAATGAGAAGAAAAAATTCTCATTATAATCTCTTGCATTCTCCTTCGTTTGTACAATTATCAGGTGAGCTGCTCATAATTTTGAGATACTGCGGAAATCGTAATGGTGTTGAACAATATAGGGCAGGGATTCTGAAACTTATTTTTCAACCAAGGACCACTGTTATTCCAGAAAATGAGCTGAGGACCCCTCACATGTGTTCCTCTCAGGAATATATGTTAAATTCGGTAAATTTTGTAGACCCCCTGTCAAAGTGCCACTGACCCCTGGGGGTCCGCAAACTCCACTTTGAGAACCCCTGATATAAGGTATTCCTGGTCCGAAATGTGATGCTTAATCTTCAGACCACTGGGAAGGCAAAGATTAAAGAAAAACCCTTAAGCTAGCTTTTCATTTTTACCCTCCTTAGTTAAAAAGTTAAAAATCGCTGCAATTCCAAAGCAATTAGGTACATGCATTGATCAATAAATACGTTGAAAATAGACTTAGGGAGAAACGAGAGAACACCTCCAGATGAATTGAGGAGTGAGTTTTCTCAATGAGGTAGTCCTTAATGTTAAGATTCTTCTGTCTGACACAGAAAATATGACATTTTTATTAGAAAACTATTGTGCACGGCTCGCCAAAAATGACGGGATTCAATGTCTTTCTTGAAGAAATTTTTCAGATGGGGATGACAAACAAATATACCCATCCTACCCGTGGTAAAAAATATTCTTGTACTTGTGCACTGGTGAAATCGTATCACAGAGACGGTCATTATAACTATCCTTATGAGCGTGGCAGAGAAATGGAAGGAGCGGACTCCAAACAAATCAATCAAGGGTATTATTAGGTAGTAGCAGGACCCGTGGAAATCCACTGACAATGTCATCGCTAAGCTAGGTAGACCCGTGAAATATATCCGTCAACATTACTTACCTATCCTATCATGTCATAACCGAATTTATATTGGTAAAATGTCAGACGTATCAATGCATGTAAGGCCATCTTTCAATGCACTGAGGAATTCGGTATCCATGATACCGCAAACTTAGACATCCTATGTTTCTTAAGAAGCGGACACCAAACAGATATATAAATAAACATCAGTATCTGTGATATGTAAATAATCACCGAGACCCGAAGCGTCCATCAGTGCTGTTTAATGATATTTAAAACATTCTGAAATGATGGTTTATACGGGTTGCAGATGAAGCTCCCGGCTTAATTAATCAAAGAAGTTACGAGGAATTTCTCACGGCAAAAAACGGTACTTGTTAAGAAGTGAACTGAATTAAAACGTTAACATAAGTTGACGAAAAAGAACACAGCAAAAGTTAACTGAGTAAAATATGAAACTCCCATATTAAAAAAATTATAGAAATGACATCGGAGCGCTCTCATTTCATTTATTAATCTACGGCCTTTGAAGTAATTGTCTCAATGCTCAACCTTCGCTACCTTTTAGGACGACATAATACTGAGTTCAATGGAAGATTCGAATTTTCAGTTCACCGCTCATGATCACATCGGTAACATCATCGGACTAGAGAGACAATCAAAGCGTTGCCTTGGAAAGTGACTCAGATGAAATTTTATCGATTTCGAGTGAAATTCTACAACGTATTGTATTGAATGATTAATGCCAGCAATGAGAGCTGAAAGCATGGGTTAGGATAGGCGCAATTGGTTTTGAGTCCATTGATGAGTCTCCAACCAGCATGAGTTGAAACCCAATCTGGTCAAGCCCTTTCATGAAATGGACTAGGATGTGGACTACTCACCCATGGAAGTAAATTTAAAAAACTATTGACGAGAGGCAAAGGAAACTCGAAACGGTAACACGACTAAATACAAGTTCCTTTAGCTTGGTCCCAATATTGGGTTGAAAGTGTATACCGTTGGTGAGCCTATTCCACGGTCTTAAGTACAACGCCGGTACTTGGTCAACTTGAAATATTACGAGAATCTCAACTAATAGAAATAACACAATAAAAAATCTCATGGTCTACGGAAAGCTGTTCCAGTTCTATTCAGAGCCTAGGGAAAAACCAGTAGAGGGCGTTCGGATCTAAGTCCGAACTTCCGATCTCGATCGATCTTCCACATCGGGATCGGACTTGAAGATCGGAATCTCCCGGTGAAAAAGATCGGAATTGCGTGGATCGCTCTTGCTAAATGTAAGTCCGATCCCCATCCCGGCCGTAACGAAAAAAAATGAAGACGACCAATCCGTCTCGCATAGATGTCGTTCCCTCTAATACGCAACTTCAAAAACTATAAAACGCCGCTCTCCCGAGCTTCGCTTGAATGAAGTGCGTGTTCAGCTATGGGTCGTTCATCCTCCGGCTTGAGAGGGCAACCCTGG
This sequence comes from Platorchestia sp. MABIK, assembly GCA_014220935.1. Classification (NCBI taxonomy): domain Eukaryota; kingdom Metazoa; phylum Arthropoda; class Malacostraca; order Amphipoda; family Talitridae; genus Platorchestia; species Platorchestia sp. MABIK. The sequence continues at coordinate 124,291 of JACJUY010001225.1, read as the reverse complement.
CTACCGAGAACTTCCAGGCCATCGTTTCTCGAAGGACAACCTTCCCTGCCTCAGAAAACACAACGAGATGGACGTGAACTAGCAAGATGAGGTTTGAACGGGACGATTCATCCCAAATAATTAATAGCGTAGCCTTTGTTTCATAAAATGTAATTAAATTGGATAGAATTTAGTAGTCAGTCGAGTAGACATGTTGCTATTTGGTATTTCAATAATAACAGATGAAAAATTTTAAATCCTTCTTTTCCATTCTATATCAGCATTATGGTATATATATGAGACGTCGTATACTCATTAAATTTGGATTGCTTTAAAAACTGGGAATCGCTGGTAAAAAGCTGCAAAATAGGGGTCAGTTAGAAAATAATGAAAATTGGGAGTTGAAATTGGTACCTTTAACATATCACTTGTTCCCTATACATAAATATCTACAAGGATGGCCCTGGTAGAAATTTATATTTAGATATTGAACACTTTCCAAAAAATTTTCAGCTTTAGAAATTATTTCATATCTACCAAATACAAATGGCACTTGGCATAAGTTGTAGGTTTTTATGTATAATGAAATACAACAGAATGTTTCTACTTACTCTAAGAAATTACTTACAATACTTGCCAATATTTTCTATTGAAATACTTGGTAAACATAATACATAACATAATATGATTTTACAAAAATAAAATAGAAAAATACCAACTAGGTCCATTGTCTACATATGATCATTATTTCTATCACTTGTTGGCTACAACATCAAGTAATCTAGAGATTGACATAAGTATGCTTCATAAGTTTGACCTTATTGTTTCTATTTACTTAAAGAAATTATTTATGCAAAATTCCAATTTTTGTTTAGAAATACAGGCACTTGGTAAGCATAATACATTTCATAAAATGTTTTAATGAAAGTATAATAGAAAAATACTAACTAGGTCCGTTATGTACGTATGACAATCGTTAATATTACTTGGTTACTACTAAATAAAATACTGTAGAGTTTTCCCTAATTATACTGCACAAATAATAACACATTGAAAAGAAACAATAATACTAACAATATTTACCAGAATAAAGACTATCAAATGCAGATATGTTATTATAATTAAGACTGCATAGCAGCACCCCAGTCATTAGTAACTCTGTTCACAATTTTTGTGCTACCATCTATCTCTCCTAAAAGTGCCTTACTAATAATTTCGTTTATCAACTTTCTTGTTAGCTCAAAAGTTCTTGGGTTACCTTTGTGAATTTCCCTCATATCATCTCCCCACAGCCTCCCCACCAATCGAAATCTGTCGTCTGCATGCTCTTTAGATTCATTTTTTTGGCTTAACCTCTTCAGTGCAGCTGTGTACAATGGATCTGCGTCTCTCTTTATTTTTTTCTTGACCTGCGGAGCCCCATGAAAACATGCTTCACAGGTGGATGGGGTAGGTGAAGGAGTTGATGTTAAATTGTTGGTTGATGATAACCGTGGTTCCTCTCTTGAAACTGTGGTTGGGGTCGGTTGTTGCTGAGGATCCAGTTCATTAACAATTTTGCTTCCAGGACTACAGCATTCTGCAGAAGTTGTAGGTGGAGCAAATGGAATTTCTTCCAATAATGAAATTTCCTCTTCACTCGCACTGACCATCTGAAAAATGCAAATAAAAACATCATTTACAACTATTAAAACTGAAATAATTAAATGCATTTAATTTCATTACCTCGACTGCAAAATGTTTGCACATATACATACATGTGTGTGTGTGTTGGAAATAACACGCAAAAAACCTTACATAAATATGAAGACATGAGTAAATAGTTTAGGCATCATTTATAAATTGTAAGTATGTTTGTCTGTCTGCATGGATTGTTGTCTGTGTTTCATTGTAGGTATTTGTTCTGATTCTCACATGCTGTGAAGGGGTTAACAACTATCAACATCATGTATAGGATTTTATTAGAATTCTGATAGTAGTTGCAAGCCTATGTTTATTGCTTCCTCAATTAAAACTATTTCAATCAATTTCAGATGCCAATAAACGAAGAGGATTGGAAAGCATTTGCTCAAGGATTTGCAACAAAATGGAACTTCCCAACTGCGTTGAGGCTATCGACATGTCGTAATACAGCCACCTCCCAACAGCTGTTCTTTCTATCTCAATTATAAAAGAACTCCCAGCATTGTTCTGATGGCCGTAGTGAATTCAAATTATGAGTTAATTTACGTCAATGTCATAGAAAATGGGAGAATTTTAGATGGAAGGGTTTGGAATAACTGTTCTCTGAGTGCATTGCTAGCAAATCAAGAAGCCAACCCCTCAGGGGGATACAACTATTGTTCATATAGGAATTAGTGCTCCCATGGGGACTATGTGAGGGCCCAAGTTAAAGGTTAGGTAGGCTTTCTTTTTGTTAAAATAGAATAAGTTTTTCTTTTGTTATGGACCATCTTTTTTCGGTTCACTGCTCTCCTGTTTTTCAGCATCTACTACTTTCTTCTTCAACTTTGATCTTGTTTCATGAACTTCTTTCTCTTCTTACTGTTTCTATGCCTTATCTGCATAGATCCCCGTTCCTTTAACTCCATACTAAATGGTGCCGTCATCCTTCCTCTCTTGGAACATCTTTGTCATGGTAAAGATAGGCTAAAACTTTCTTATATAATAACAGCAATAATAATAAAATAATAATCAAGAAGCCAAATTTCCACCACCGAGTGTTACATTGTATTCAAATAAAGAACATCCTTTCGTTTTTGTGGGAGACAATGCATTTTCTCGTATAAACTATTAAGAGCAAAACGAATAGCAGAAAATTCATTTGGAGTTATGACTAATATATTCAGAATTCTTCAGACACCAATTCTTCCAAACCCCAACAAAACTGTCAAAATTGTGTTAGCATGTGTTGTTTTCAATTACTTTCTACAAAAGAAAATTAATTTGGGAATATTAAAAATGATGACTTGGATCAAAATCAAGAAGAACATTGTAAGAGGACGGGGGACTAGGGGTACTTGCATTTACCCATCATTACACGTAGCTGTTTGTGTGAACCACATAGTGAGGGAGTAATAAAACTGGTTTAGAAAAATGATAGTGTATTTTGAAACAGGTGTTGGACATGCAATGACAAGTGACAGGGCTCAGAAACAGTGAATACAAATCAGAAGCCAGCAGATGAAAAAGCCCTGAAAACAGAGATAAAACAAAAAATAAAAATGCAGGAAAAGAAAATAAACCATACCAGTCCTTTTGGATACCTCAAAACTAAACTTCAAAATAAAGTAAGAAGCAAAACATAATAACCATGCTGAAAAATGAATTCATGCTAAATAAAATAAATGCACTGACTATAAATGAAACAAAGCAACTGAAAAAAATGGACTAGGAAATGAATATGAATGAAATCAAACTCAAATAAAATCATTCAATAACAAATTCAACATAGTAACTCAGGAAAAATATTATAACAGAAATCTTCTTGAAACTTAGCACAACTGAAAAACTTAATCTTGCAACAAAATAAAGAAATGAAAGAACCAATATACCAGAAAAACATGCTCAACATAAAGTAAATCTTAGCCTAGAGCAACAAAATAATATATACAACCAAGCCAACTGTACAATGAAGCAACACTTACCAGATCAACACTTGGTTTTAAGGTGGAAAAATAGCTCTGCCAAGAAATAATTACACTAGTTTTACTAGAAATCTGAGTGACTGAAAGCAAAAGAAAGACAGTGCATTAAGAAACTATTGAAACACAAAACACAGCAAAATCAAGAACACAAAACAACCAGTGAACACTTAAAAACACATTTATACCTATATCTCTATATTTAATATTAAGAATCACTGGAAAGGGCAGGAGAAAACAGAATGTATTCAGACTGATGCATGCTGGATATTACAGATAAAAAAGTAACAGATTTGGGGCCACGCCTACAACATGGAAGGATTGTTAAAGGAGCTTGGCAACATGAAGGCATTATGATCTCACTAGAAAGGACAAGAGATCAAAATCCATCCCAGACTAGCAAAACTATTAGAGATAATTTTACACCTTATTTCAATAATGGAGGCAATGTACCATTTCATGGCAGAGAAAAATGTGCAGCTTGAAATAAGTTCTGTTTACAAACTTTATAAAATGCATAGAATTTCTCTTAGTCATTGGATTGGTTTCACATGAATAGGCGTGTTCCATGAATTTGTAAATTTTTCTTTAGGCAATATTGACATAAATTGGCAGAATTTTGCAAGGTAGGAGTGCTCCTATTTGTATTGAAAACATTTGCTTGTTTGATTTGTTTTTAATAGCTATATAATTATGTTACACACACCATTTTTCATGCTCTTTCCTTATTACTCGTGTATAAATATTGGCATAAATAAACAGTAACGAATATATTTTATTGACATAGTAGGGTCAATATTGATTTTAGGCCTTTCACGGAAATTAAAAATTCCGTTCCAAAGAATCACTAAAGGAACACACATAAAAACGTTTTACATGAATGACATTCTGCTCGCTGATGCGTTATTTTCGAGATATAGCAATAATTACGTTCAGATGGGAATAACATTATATGGTCGGTTGCTTAGCCTCCGCATTGTTGGGTGACGCCCACTTCTCTGGCGGGACACGCCCACTTCTTGGCGAGAAACTTAACAGCGTCGGTTTGGGTAAGTTAAGGTAAGCTATTTTAGGATGATTTATGCTATTTTAAAGTAGTTTATTTAACTAACCTAACATAACCTACCCTAACCTCACCCATCGTTACGTTAATGCCGTATTACAGCATATTTACGTGTCCGTTCCTTCACTTTTATATACGACGTTCTTATAACTCCAAAGTTCAATAACTCGAAAATAAAGCATCAGCGAGCAGAATGTCATTCATGTAAAACGTTTTTAAATGTGTTCCTTTAGTAATTCTTTGGAACGGAATTTTACATTTCCATGAAAGGCCGAAAATCAATATTGACCCATACTAGTTCAATGCACAATTCACCAAAACAGTTGAAAATAGAAACAAATTCAATTTCTTTTGCTGTAACATATACACCTGTTCACACAAATTATAGATTTAATCACAAGAGACGTTTCTGTTTTTCATGTATATTTTTTACCACACAGAAAAACGCAAAATAAATAATTTTTCCGAATGACAAAAACATCAAAACTCCTTCATTTTCGAGAAATAATAACCTGAAATAATTTTAAATTCGCGTAGGAATCAGCCAAACCCCGCACCAACAGACTGCCCAAGAACCGAGGGTCGTTATGGAGTTTAATGCTCTCACGGAAATTAAAAAATTCTGTTCCAAAGAATCACTACAGGAACACATTTAAAAACATTTTACATTAATGCCATTCTGCTTGCTGATGTGTATTTTTTTAATTATTCAACTTATTCAGCAGAATGTCATTCATGTGAAACATTTTCAAATGTGTTACTTTAGTGATTCTTTGGAATGGAATTTTTAATTTACGTGAAAGGCCTAAAATCAATATTGACCTTAGTTTTCCCCTCAGAACAATTTCTTTCCGCTTCAAACACTAGAGTTGCGGTAAGTAATTTACCGCTATAACTCGTTAAATACTCATTTGCGGCGGAAAGTGCATAGTAGAAAAATTGTTTACTTAAATCTAATCACCTATGTTTAGACATCGAAATGTGAAAAATCAATTACGGACCTCTTCTTCACATTTACCATAATTATTTCAGGTCATCATGTCCTGAAAACAAAAGAGTTTTGAAGTTTGGTCAATATTGATTTTAGGCCTTTCGCGGAAATTGAAAATTCCGTTCCAAAGAATCACCAAAGGAACACATTTAAAAACGTTGGTAAATGTGAAGCGTTTGCTAATAATTGAATTTTGAATTTTCGGTCCCGAAACATAGTTAATTATATCAAAATAAACAAGTTTTCTTTTATGCACTTTCCGTCGCAAATGAGTATTTATCGAGGTATAGCGTTAGGTTTAGTTTTGTCTATGATGACGAATGCGCTCGATTAAACAGCCACTCATTTAATTTTTGAATTTTTGTTCCTTGAATCACGGTAATAACATCAAAATAAACTATTTTTCTTCTATACACTTTTTGCGACAAATGAGTATTTTACGAGTTAGAGCGGTAGGTTTTAGATGGCGGGAACGGGTTCGATCATTCAAGCGCGTTGCAAGGAAGCGTCCACTGCAGTGTTGCCATACGACGCACTCAATGAATTACTTTCCGCTTCGAAGACTGGAGTTGCGGTAACTAATTTACCGCTATAAGTTGTAAAATAGTCATTTGCGCAACGAAAAGTGCATTAAAGAAAACTTGTTTATTTTGTTATAATTAACTATGTTTTGGCACTCAAAATTTGATATTCGATTATTAGCAAACACTTCACATTTAACAAAACGTTTTACATGAATGACATTCTGCTTGCTGATGCGTTATTTTTGAGATATAACAATAACTACGTTCAGATAGGAATAACATTATGTGGTCGGTTGCTTAGTCGCCGCATTGTTGGGTGACGCCCACTTTTCTGGCAGGACACGCCCACTTCTTGGCGGGAAACGAACAGAGATGGTTTGGGTAAGTTAAGGTAAGCTATTTTAGGTTGATTTATGTTATTTTAAATTAGTTTATTTATATAACCTGCCATAACTATCCCAACCTCACCCATCGTTACGTTAATGCCGTATTACAGCATATTTACGTGTCCGTTCCTTCACTTTTATACACGACGTTCTTATAACTACAAAGTTGAATAACTCAAAAATAACGCATTAGCAAGCAGAATGTCATTCATGTAAAACGTTTTTAAATATGTTCCTTTAGTGATTCTTTGGAACGGAATTTTTAATTTCCGTGAAAGGCCTAAAATCAATATTGACCTGAAGTTTTTGTCACTTTTAA
>JACJUY010001225.1:97592-115599 GCA_014220935.1 Platorchestia sp. MABIK | reverse complement strand
AATTGTGTTGTAAGGTTTGGAAGTATAAATGTGCGTGGATGGAATGCAGGAAAGTTGGATGACCTGGTAGCAGAGTTTGAAAATGGTAAGTTAGATTGCATTGGGGTAGTAGAGACCCAAATGCGTGAGAGAGTCAGTTTAACATGTAAGGAGAATAAGTATCATATGATAGGAAAAGGGCGTGTAAGTTGGCAAAAAAGAGGTGGTTGAGTTGGTTTGATTATAAAGAATGCTCTAAATTGGAAATTAGAAGAACTTTCTGTTGGAAATGAACCTGAGAGTGAAGATTTGTTAGCAATAAAGTGTGAAAGAATGCATGCCAAAGAATTGTGATTGTGATCTAAATAAAAAACTTTTTTTCCATGCACTTTTGGGGGAAAATGAGTATTTAACAAGGATTAATGTGTAGCATTTGCTAATGATCGAATTTCGAATTTTTGGTGCCGAAACATGGTTAATAAGATTGAAATAAACAAGTTTTTTTCTATGCACTTTCCGTCGCAAATGAGTATTTTACGAGTTATAGCGGTAAATTAGTTACCGCAACTCTAGTGTTTGAAGCGGAAAGTAATTCATCGAGTGCGTCGTATGGTAACACTGCCGTGGACGCTTCCTTCCCACGCGCTTGAATGATCAAGCCCGTTCCCGCCATCTAAGATGAAAGTTAACATACTGGCTGATACTGCTATAACTTGTTTTTTGGTGATAATTTCTATTGTGTTATTAACTAAAAGATTCTAGAAGTGGGTTCAGACTCTGTGGGGCCGGCAAGTAATAAATTGCAAAGCGCTCAAACGTACTTAAACAGCTCAATCGCGCTAAAAATAAAACCTACCGCTCTAACTCGTAAAATACTCATTTGTTGCAAAAAGTGAATAGAAGAAAATAAGTTAATTTTGATGTTATTACTATGATTCAAGCAACTAAAATTCAAAAATAGATGAGTAGCTGTTTAATCAAGTGCATTCGTCATCATAGACAAAACTAAACCTACCACTATAACACGTTAAATACTCATTTGCGACGGAAAGTGCATAAAAGAAAACTTGTTTATTTCAATCTAATCAACTATGTTTCGGCACGCAAAATGCGAAATTCGATGATTAAACAAACGCTACACATTAACCTTAACTAGTTATTGCGGTATGTTAATTTTCGTCCTTGTTGACGAATGCGCTTGAATAAACAGCTACTAATCAATTTTCGAATTTTTGTTGTTTGAATCACGGTAATAACATCGAAATAAAGTTCTTCTCTTCTATACACTTTTTGCGGCATTACTCATTTTTTTTAAATGAGTATTTTACGAGTTAGAGCGGTAGGTTTAGTTGTTGCGCAATTGAGCTGTTAAGAGTACATTTGGGTACTTCGTAATTTGTTATTTGCTGACCCTGCGGAGCTTGCAGAGCCTGAACCCACTTCTAGGATCTTTTAGTTCATAACAATAGAAATTAACACCCAAAAATAACGAGTAATAGCGGTGTGTTAACTCTCGTCTTAGATGGCGGAAATACGCTCGATCAGTCGAGCGCGTCGGAAGAGAGAGTCCATTGTAGAGTTGCCATCCTACGCGCTCGATGAATTACTTCCCACTTCAAACACTAACAGTTGCGGTAACTAATTTACTGCTATAACTCGTTAAATACTCATTTGCCCCCGAAAGTGCATAGAAGAAAAATTGTTCATTTTGATCTAATTAACTATGATTAGGCAGCGTAAAGAGGAAAATCAATTATTGTCCTCTCCTTCACATTTACCAAATCATCTGTTGGAAAATAAAAATAAAACAATTTTGAAGGTCAAGTTCAACACAATTGAAATAATGAGAATAAATGTCAACATTAAATGTGCACTAATTATGATTTGTAGTATGAGGTGCTTAAACTTATTTTGTTTACTTTTCTAGCTAGAAATTTGAGCAGACCGTGCAAAATTTTTGTTTGTATCATTAAGAAGTGAACAATTGTAAAAGATTTTGGTAAATGTTTACGACAGGACACTGAGCAATTTTCATATATATGTTGCTTGTATAATGGTAATGGGATCAAAATAAACAACTTTTTCTATACATTTTCCATCATAAATGAGTATTTAAGGAGTTATAGCAATGACGTAATGTAACTTACCTAATCTAACCTAACCTAAGGATCATTCGAGCGCATTATAGCTGTCGGAACAGAGACAATCAGCGTGCAACCTGACTTTTCTCTGCTCTTTGGAGCTGCTTGTGCTATTGAGTACCCTTACAAGCTGTCAGGGGTACTCAACAATTTAATGCTCCTTAAAGGAATGAATACAACTGAGTAATTCATAGAAATGAGCAGTTATGAGGGAAAAAAATGCATGACCCTAAGATGATTAGGTAATGCCTCTTTTTGTTGAAATAAAATAACTTTCTTGTTTTGTTGCAGACCATTTTTTGGTTTTCTGCTATTTTTTCAGCAGTTACTCATTCCTTTCTTTTTCACTTTTTCATAAACCTATTTCAAAACTTGCTGTTTCAATGTGTTGGTATTTTGTACTGATATAAACCTTGCGTGTTAATTGCTCATATCCTAAACCTTATATTAAATAGTCTCTTCCTCCTTTAAAAACTACTAAACTGAACCTAATCTTTTTTTTTTTTAGCATTTTGCTGCCTAATATAATTATCCATCACTTGAGTATGAACATACTGAATAATTCTGCATTTTAGAAATGCCAGGAGTTTAATTTCTGGCAAAGTATATAATTTTGGCATCTAATGATTTGAAATCTCAAATCTTAGAGTTAACACCTTCAACTTCAGGCAAAAAGTTAGTAAATTTTCTGTTTGGTTTGTTCAGTTGATTTGAGTTACTCCAAATTTTCCTTGTATTCTAACAATTGCTTGCGTTTGCTCATATGTGTCTACATGATGACTCCATTGTCACAATTGTAGAAATAATTTTTAAAAATATTCACCAGCATGGTTTTTAGATGTAATGGACTTATAATTACTTTACGCTTATTCCTGTTTCAGAGATCTCAACTATGGCAAAGTCACTGTTTATCATTATTGCTGTGGTAGTAATCAGCTTGAGTGTCTGCCAATCAATAGATGAAGTTCATGAAAAAAATGTTAGGGAAATGAAGAAGCCATTTCGAATGGCAAAGATAAACTTGGTGTGGGAAAAGGCATTGCAGGTAAGCTTTCAATATTGCCAGAACCATGATAGCTTTAATGTCATACTTCATTTCTGTATTCTATAATTGTATCTACTTTGCCTATGAAAACTTGAATTTTGTTTGTACATTAATTTGCAATTAATGTGAAGCTAAATGGAGTACCTTTTCATCAACTGTAGTGTGACCTAAAGCTTATAATATTTGATACTCATTACCCTTAGACTAGATAAAAAGAGAATTTTAGAAAAATAATTTTTCTTGGTTAACCCTTTTAGTCAACTTTTATGAAATTGATTTAGACAGGTTAAAATGCATGTTTCAGCTACACTACCCATGTGGAAAGAAATGAAAAAATAATTTTTTTGAAATATGTCATGTGAATTATAGCATTAGAACTCTGATGTCCCAGTAGACATGTTAATTTATGTGTACTGGGATGATTTATATCCCAGTAGACAGTTCCAAACAATAGGTTCAAAGAATCTTAAATGTACATTTCCTTTATAGTATTGCAACAATAATTTTACTGTGTAAAATACTCACTATTGCTCTCTGATATCGTGCAATAGATAGCAGAAAAGTAGTGAGAATAGTGGCTGAATCTATAACTGTTTGTTTTGATATAATAGAACGCATTTCTGGGATGTATATAGCCCTCTGGTCTTGTAAAATATCTGGTAGGACATAAATGTTCCTGGCAGGCATTGAAGGATTAAACTTGTCAGTGTCACTGAGAATGTATATAATCAAAATAAATCATATTCTTTTCACTTGGTCATTATAGCCCATTTATCTGACATCAATATTTTATGTGTGATACTGTGGGTGCTTCATTCTTATATTTGAAGGACAATAAATCTTGTACTATTAAGTTATATCCCTTACTAGACTTTGCTGTCATGAGTCCGTATTAGTGACTGCTGGCCTTGCAGTTCTAACTTATCTATTTTACCTGTTGTGGTGATCTCTTAATTTGTTTACCTAGCCAGTGCTTTGCTGGGTAGTAGAGATCAGTAGCATCACTCAAAAGAGCTATCTAGTCAGATTTGAGCTTTGCTTATGCTACTGGAATGCAAGTTACGCAACTCTGTTTGGTATCATGCCTACTCGGGCTTTGGCAAATTATTCACTGTACTATTGAAAATGGGCTTTATCAACTCAAAGAAAACTTTTGTGTGTTACATTATGATATGTTTATATCTATGAGCTATTTTAGCAACTTTTTGTTTCTGAATATATTGGGATTATTCTTATGATCATTTGTACATGGGTTCATTGTTTTCTATGTTGGCAACATGATATTCTCATTATATAAATGAAAATATGTAGCAAAGTAGAATGTTCTGAAAATATTTCATATGCTTTTTATGCCTGTAGGTGTTCATAACGAAGTTTGAAATATATATATATGTTTCATTTTCAATTACAATAAATGTGTATAAATTCCTGTACCCATTGAACTTGATGTGTTATTGCATTATTGAACATATTTAGGAATTCCACAGACTTATTGCGGCTGCACGTATGTGGAATGCTTTGCTGTGGGAAAATGTGATGCTTCCCTTGAATTTTATTTTTGAAAAAATTTTTATACAGCCTTTACATTGGGCAGCAACTCTCCGATAAGAAGCTGGTAATTCTGATGTCTGAGCTGAAGGTGCAAGACAAGCAGGAACTCACACTCAAGAAGCAAAAGGCTGAGGGAGGTGACAAGGATGGCCAAATGGAGGCTCGGCTTAGGAAGTCTCTTCAAGGTGGGACATCTATTTCTCTCCTTACAATTTCTCGTGTGTTCCAGCAGATATGAGTTTGTGGAATTTGTTTCCTAGCTGTCAGTGCTTGATAATTCAATTCCTCAAGTATTCATGTATACGTAATTGTCCTTGTGCTTAGTTTGGCGAGGTGAGATAAATGGCTACTTTGATGCTAAGTGCAGAGGTAGACAAAATGATGTAGGCACTTGACATCATGATAACTTCTTAAAAAAAATTTGTTCGATGTGTTTATGAATGTATTTTTCTCCTTGTTGTTCAAATATTGGCGTATCAAGGCGTATCATTTTTTCAATTTTTTCGTCATACAGTATCATTTGAAAATTTTATAAAAATGTATGAGAAGAAGCATTTCACCTGATTTTTAATCAGTTATTCAATGAATGTTTTTACTACAACATTCTCAGTTCCAGTCATTGTGATTAAAACCTCACCCAATATAGCATTATTACTCAGTTATTTGCTATGAGAAGGAGCTGTTACTTTTGTTGTTACAGGTTCTCCATTGAATTGCTTTGCTGTTGCAAAGCAATGAGCCAGCTTAGGAACAACAGCAAAAATTTTTTGGAAGTATTACTAGCAAGAGACATTACTTGAACCTTCATTGTGTTTCGGGAAACTACATGGGCTCTACTTTTTTCTCTCTGTTCATTTAATTAGTCAATTTCTGGTGGAATATAAGCTGAAATCTTACATTCCCAGATGTCACCATAATATGTTTCCTAAAATATCTTAGAAATAATAAAAATTTTCAGTTTGATTAAAATTCTATAGTTTTTGAAATGCAATGATGATGGCCTTGATGTACTTGGCATGTAAGATGAAGTCTTGAAGGAGCGTTAACATTTAACGCCGAAGTGGACTCTACGGTCCACTTTCAAAAATAGCCTCAATATAATGTATTTCTCGTTAAATTAGTTCCCTAATGTGCTCTTTGGAGTTCACTGCCGAGTGGCAGTTCCTTCCTCATCCTGATATCAGTGATTACCTGATGCCAGCACCAGTTTAGTGACGGTGGTTGTGGTAACCGTAATATGAGTTCAAAAATGCAGACGTTAAAGGGTTAAGTAGTCAGGATATTTTGTTATGCATGAAGGTGCTGATTGTGATTGTGGGCTTTCATCTCTGAGAGTTCTGGCTTGCTTGCAAGTACAAGTCTTTCGCAAAATGTGAAGACAACTTGAAAACTTTCATGCTCCTCTCGCATTACAAACTTGCATTCCTATTGTGAGAGTAAACTGATATAGTGGTTCTACTTTCAGTGAAAGTATCATGCTTGGATGTGTGTTGTGTTGATACTATGGGAGAGCCCTTGTTCTGCGTAACCCTTTTGTTGCTCTTGCCTCTTTGGTGATATTCTCAGAATTTTGTTGATACTTGCCAATTTAAATTCTTCCAGAACAGCATTGGACATTTGAACCCTGTTCTCATTCAGTGAGCATATGCTCTTTTGTTGCCAGAAATAATGGTGAAGTACAAGCTAGGTCGACCAGCAGAAGATGACGACGACACCGTCAATTCAGTGGGAGGTGCGGACAAAGAGCCGATGCATGTGCTCTTCAAGGACAAGAAGCTTAACAAGCTCTGGGTTAAAGCAGAGCAATCTGGCTTCACACGTAAGTCCTCAAGTAATTTTAAGTGCTCTCTTTGTGTGTTGAAATAGGTAATTTCTTGAGTACTTGAGGCTTTTTGCTGCAGCAAGTTTGTGTCTTCCATTTCTAAAGGTTGTGAGAATTAATGACTTTTGCTTCATCTGCGCTTTACCAAATTTATGTGTTGAATTTTGAACTAATACTTCGGTAGTTCTTTGAAACAATTACAGTTAGGATTGTTATTACTGAATTTAATACTTTTTGCTCTATTCTGTCTAAATAGCAGAATGCTAAGGCTTTTTCTTTCGAATTATTTTTGATGGGTAAATACACCCTGAATAATATTGCTAGTGAATTTATTGTAACTATAGATATTTTTTTCCATGGCCTATTTCTCTGTGCTTGTTTCACATTTCAAAGTGGTAGGTTGAGACTTGATCTAGCCTCATATTGCTTTGGTTTTCATTAGTATTTCATATGACCTTGTATCTCAAGTTATCAGGCTTAGATGTGTATAGAAATAAGTTACGACCATTTTGCAGTGTACAGTTTAGATAAATTCATTCATAGTAATTAATTGTACCAGTTGTTACTCCAAACACCCTCTTCACAAAACATCACGGCCGTTCATTGTGCCATTTTGCATTCTCTAGTACCTTGCTACGGAATACTGCAATTCTTTCTAAGGAGGGTTTCCACTCTTTTCGAGAACTTCTGCTCCGTGAATGTTAAATGAAGGTACTGATTGAGTTAGCTGAGAAACTCCTGTAGTGGCACACTATCACATAATCCTGAAGTCTGCACGCTCCAATTGGAGGGCAAATATGCAGAGTGGCCTAACCCACAAATCAGAAGTCAAAACTGGCAGAGTGGATTAAGTAATAATTTCACCTCATAGCAGCGTAGATGTCTTTCAAACAAAGTGGCCTAGTTTCTAGTTCAGTTCCTAGTTAGTAATTTGGCTAGGAAAAGCTAGATTGGCAACCCTGCAATGAACACCACGCCTCTAACTTGAGTGTCCTAAAATTCTGTGTTTTGTGGGTTAGGACACTCTGCATATTTGTCCTTCAATTGTTGCCTGTATCAAGCCCTCAGTTAATCATGATTGTGAGAAGTTTTTTTTTTGCAAATTCACTTATAAATGAAACCCATGTTGTGGTGGCAGCGTTTGTTTTAACCAAATTTATGAGTTACTATACCTTAGTAGCAGTTCTGTATTTAGTTGGTAGAAAGTATTCTGATATTGCTCATTTCTTGTTCAACATTATAAATTTATTGCAATGACAGGATTTTCCTTTGCAGCATTCAGTGCTGAGAACATCGGAAGTAGCTGTAGTGGCAAAACTGGAAAAAAACAATTTGCAGTGTAATCTTATCTTCTAGTTTAGTGCCTACAACGGGATGTTAACCTCGTCAGGATAAAGTTACATTAACTCATTTCTTTCCAGAGGAAGAACTGAAGGCTCTTAAGGAGGAATTCCAGCATCACCAAGACAAAATCGACCAATACTACGACTTGCTGCAGTCCCACAAAGACTCTTCCACACAAAACAGTGAGTTCTTTGTTCATAAACGTTAGTTTAAGGATCTTCGGTAGAAGGGAATCAGGAAGGCCGCTTGAGATATTCATTCTTTCAATTCAGGTGAGATAAAATCAGTTACAACGTGCATTGGTGTGGGTGTTAATGACGTCTATTAGGCTACAGGATAAATGAGTATGGCGGTACAAGTTACTGTATCAGTATTTTTTTAATAACTTCTCAGCATCCAGCATCTAGACACCATGCTGACAGGTACCGTAATCCTATTATCAGATATAACTCTCTTCTTTTTGTAAAACTAGTGTTATTAAGATACTCCCATTGTAATGCTGGAATGAAAATAGTGAAAATATTTGTATTGATAAATTGAGCAGTACCCCTCAGGGGGATACAACTATTGTATCTATGGGAATTAGCACTTCCAGGGGAAAAATGTGAGGGGCCGAGCTGCTAATTAGGTAGGCCTTCTTTTTGTTGAAATGAAATGTTCTGTTATGTTAAAAACCATTTTTTTTCAGTTCACTGCTGTCCAGTTTTACAGCACCTACTACTTTCTTCTTCGACTTTGATCTTGTTTCATAATCTTCTTTCTCATCTTACTATTTCTATGCCTTTTCTGCATAGATTCCGTGTTCTCTTAACTCCATACTAAATGGGGCCTTCCTCCTTCCTCTCTTTGGATCGATTTGTGGCGGATAGGGAGGCCAAAACTAGCAAATAATCTAATCTAAGTGGAGCAGCAAATGTTGAGTTTAAATTACTGAGATATGATATTAATTAAAGTTTAGTAATGTAGTTCATGCTGATTTTTTACTGTGTTTGTTGTGTTGGTTGAGTAGTCAGCCTTGAACCTCGTTTAATTTACTGTGAATGTGATTTGTTTCATTGATTTAATATTCTTTTAATCTATTACAAGAAAATACTAAACTGGAGGAATGGGATGGCTGTAGGAGAGGAAGAGGCGACCATCGTCACTTGAATTGAGAATAAGTGAGATTCCTATCTGAGACCACCCTGAGGTTTGCATCGTTACTCAGAAGTCGGGTGAAAACGAAATAATTTTCTACACTAAGCTTACTGCAGTAATGTGAGCTTTGGAATGTGTATTCACTTTCAAAAGAAAGCTAATTTAAGGAAAAAGTTGATTGTTTGAAGGCCTCCCCACACGCACAAATATGTCTGCAGACAAATCTGAACGGGTGCTAAATTCGTGAGTTTGTACGCTCATTTCAGGTTGGCACAGACTGCATGAGGCAAATAAGGTATGCTTGATAATTTTGGAGTGGCCGGCTTCAAAGTCAAACCTGGACACCACGTCAGTGTCAAGCTAGCTTCCGTGGTCGGTGCACGCCTGTACTCTGCCTCTTTCCCTCCCTGTGCACTTCATTAAGCAATTTCACATTTGCACGTTCACAACTTTTTAGGAACCATTCTTCAGCCCATTTTGAGCGAGCTTTAATTTATTTTCTTCATATTCATTACAACTAAAGCGAATCCCATCAACTGTACGAACTCGCCGTCTGGAGCCGCCATTTTTGTGCGCACTCTCCACCTGGCTGCTACTGCCATACTGAAGCGTGTGCCAGTCTTCGTCAACTCAAGTTTGAAGTGCGTTGTTTGTGTCGTGTGTGGGGCCTTGAGACCGTCAAACCAAACTCAGCTCAGATTGTCTGCAGACATACTTGTACGTGTGAGGGGGCCTTTATGTGTTGAATACATATTGTTAATGAGGAACAAGTACTGTTTCTTATGTTTTTTGGTGGATTTTTCGCCAGTCAACTTACAATTTTTGCATTGTTTTAGGCTTTCCTAAGTTATTTTTCCGCACGATGTCGGTTTTTTTAAAAATTCATTTGCCTTGCCGATGCTGGTCTCGTACACTAAACGTCTTTTAAATTTA
Organism: Platorchestia sp. MABIK; assembly: GCA_014220935.1. Lineage (NCBI taxonomy): Eukaryota > Metazoa > Arthropoda > Malacostraca > Amphipoda > Talitridae > Platorchestia > Platorchestia sp. MABIK. The sequence continues at coordinate 105,647 of JACJUY010001225.1, read as the reverse complement.
GGTTCTCTATTGACGCAATACAAACTATTACCAAGGAGGTAAAACAAATAGATTGAACTATGCTAGAGCGGGGGTTCTAAAGCTTAATTTAGAGAAAATTTACACAATGAAAATCTACATAATGAAAATCTATACTAGAAAAGGCAACTTTAAATCTGTCATCTTTAAGAGTTTAGAAATATTTTATTGATGATTTCTTCGTGTGATGCAGATGAGCTGCCGACCATAGACAATCTCGACAGCCTTCTGAGCAACGAGGTCGACTACCCTGACAATAGCGCCACCAACTCCATCAGGTGAGCCGGTTATGGTGTTTTTGTTGCATTCCGTGCCGAGATTACCCTTTGAAATGCTGTTGGAAGACTAACATCAGTGATGTTACTCATGTTACTTTTTGGGTTTTCTGATTAAAAGTTTATGCTGTGAAATGCCTGTTGGAAATTAAAACGCAGCTTATGAGTGAAACTTCTCGAATTCTTGTACAAGTTTTTTTTTACTGGGGCATCTCCCCAATTCCAAAAACTTGCGTAGGCTTTATTGTAATGATGTAATGAGAGCACAATTAGTTTCGAAAACTCATGCGCAGGGGCGCAAGTTTTTACTGAATCCTGAAAACTTGCATGCGCATGGGCTCTTTGCAATGAGAGGAAAATTAACTTAAATAACTGTGACAGCATAAGCTACATTGTATTGTAATGAGAGCAAAATTAGTTTTGATAATTCATGCGCAGGGACATGAGCTTTTTTACTGAATCCTGTAAACTTGCATACGCATAGGCTCTTTTGCAATGATGTAATGATAGAAAAATTAACTTGAACAACTGTGACATGCGCAGAGAGAAGCACCGTAACCTTAAGGATGGCTACCACAGACTACACAAGCTAGCGTCCTCAGGGGCAGAGAGCAAGGAGTTCATCGAGCCGAAAGTGGCTGGCTTGTGGAGGCTCGCCGCCGCTGCTGACTTCACTCAGGAGGAGCTCGAGAGTTTACATGTGAGGGTTCTCGATTTCATTTCTTGTTGACAAGCTCTCTGTACGCCCCGCACTGGAGCTACCGTTGTCGTCAGGTAGGGCAGGAAAGGCTGAAACGTTTCGAGTAGTTTACTGGAGGTCGGAGCTGGCTGGTCCGGCGCTATCGGCGGGGAAAGCTCAGTCAAAATGCAATTGCTCAGACACGACGAGCGCTTTTACGCGGCTCGGCTCACGAATGGATGAAGGGAGGCACATCTCTCATGATCGCCGTGCACTCGAGTGTGTAAAGATCCACAAGTGGATCAGCAAATTCGTTGTTACTGCGGTATCGAGAATGTTAATGTATCATATGACTAAACCATTCTAAAGACTAAACTAATCTAAGCTAATCTAAACACAAGACTAAAGTAATCTTCGGTGTTGCAAAAATGAATTAATATATGATCAGAACTCGGATATCATAAGAGTATGCTAGTCCCCTGCATCTGATCGGTAGGGAAATGTTTAACGCTTCGTCGTATTGGTGAACTGCCGCTCACAAAAGTGTGGAGTTGCTCACTAATAGATGGCAGGACAAGCATCGGTGATGTTCAGTTAGTGAGGTTGATGTGGTAGCATGAGGGCACATTAAAAGCTCGTAACAATAGAAGTAAACCAATAATGCGTGTGCTATGGAAATAATAGAAAATTGAAAATGTTGGGTTATCAAACAATCGGTGACGATGATAAATGACTCGCCGATTAAATGATAAATGGTGTCATGCGAAATTTTTTACATTAGTGCAAGAGATAACCATAATGTGTATTATCATACTTAGATGCAGTAAATCTGTTATTTGTTTTAGGAGTCATACAAATTGTACTTCATGTTACTGATTCCATTGAACTGGTAATGACTTTGTTTGCGGCTCTCGAGCTGCATAGCAGGCTGTGATGCGTGTGGTTATAATTATCAGTAATTGATTTTTCCAGCTAATGCAGAGAAATTGTGGTGGTGTTGTCCTAACTTCTGTAAATAAGCTGTAGATTTATATTTAAATGAAGTTTTCATCGTTCAAATGATAATTTTGAAAAGACGTTTTAATTAGAAATTCATTGGGTCTGTGAAATTCGATAAAGGCGAGAGTAGTTGCGAAATGAGCTCATTGACATTCATGTATTTACTCACGCTGGTATTGCAGTTTGACGGCATGAAGTTAATGCACTGAAATGCCTTCTCCTCTCCAGGACTCCCGCTTAGAATCGCGAGGAGACAGTGCATTTTATATCGTGTGTTCTCCCATTGCTGTTGGTTTGCAATCATTCGTAGCTAAATATCACATGCTTGAAATTTCAGACACCTGATGGCAGCGTACACTTGCTATTTCAGATAACTAAAAGAGCACGTAGTTGCAATTTCAGACAGAGCTGAAGCACTATGAAAACAGGCTGCTGAAGGTGTAATTTCAAAAACCTGAACGAAAATTTGCTTATAATTTTAGACAGAGCTGAAGCACTACGAGAACAGACTGCTGAAGGTGCGCCACCTGACTGGGGAGGTGTTGCGGCTGCGCAAGACGGGGGGCGATGCGGACGACGACCATCCCGACCCTGAAGTCAGGCTCGAGCAGAAGCTTGCTGAGGTGAGAGGTAGCTTGTTTTGCTTTGTGACTTCGGCTTGTTTTGCTTTGTGACTTCTACCAAGACTTCCTTTGCATTGCATAAACCCTGACATGCTTCTGCACTGTTTTGTTGACTCGCGTCTGTTTCCAGAAATTTCTTTTGAACCGTTGATAATCGCCTTGTTATTCTTTCCTTTGTCATTTTATCCAAGATTTCCTTTGCATTGTTTAAATCTTGACGCGCTTCTGCCTAGATTCCACGTTACCTAATCCATACTAAATAATGCCTTCTTCCTTCTTCGGTTTGGAAATTTTTTTTTTTTTTTTAGCAGTTAGGGAGGCTCAAACTAACATCTAATCTAATCTCTACGCCACTCTTATCGTCAACTGTTCTGATTTTTTTTCTATCTTTCCAAGGCTCTTGAGTCTTGACTGCCTTAAAGTCTTCCAATGGTTCACATATTTTTGTGCATGCTATATGTTTGTGCTGAGTTATTCAGATTGTATAAAAATCTACTGTTACTGTTCAAGAAATTGCCACGTATTAGTTAATGATGAAAAAAATTACGCTGCTCTTTTTTTTAGTCAAACAAATATGAGGCATTTCAAAATTCGTGTTGCAGTCGTAATTTATATTATTTTATTTTATGTTTTATTATTATGTTAGGCGGGCTATAATTCTAGGTCTATTTCAGTTCTCTAAATCTGAAATTTCTGTTGGATGTTTTTACAAAATTGATAGATTTTAATTTGTATTGAAATGGTCTCCTTGAAAAGAAATTTCAATTAGAAATTCATAAAGTGTGTGGAATCCGTTGAAGACTGGGAGGAGTTGGGAAATGAGCGCATGAACTTTCATGTATTTACTCCCACTAGAGCACCTTGAGCGGCTGTAAATGCAACTTAAATATCCACCATTTACTTATTTATTTTTCCTGATGTTTAATTTGTAATTGAGTTGATGGATTGTTATGCTGATCATTTGGAAAATAATTCTCCGTAATTTATTTTCATAGCTAATGCTGAAAAATTGTGCAAGTCTCCTCCAAAGTGCTCCAAATACGCTATATATTTATTATCAAAACGAAGTTTTCATAGTTCAACTGTCTCATTCCAGACGATTCGATCTGGTCTACTTATTTTTATTTAAACTAATTTTTATGAAATAGTTTTTGTATCTGAAAAAATTAATATTTTAAACAGTTCTTATTAGCTAGCAAAAAACTCATACTCTTCAAGCAAATAGCCTCATGTGTAACTTGAACAACAGTAATTATAACAGAAGTAATAATAATGACGGAAAAATCCGTGTTATTAATTAGAGCTTACGGGCTGGGCTCATTTTAATTTTTTAAATTTAAATTTGCCAAAAAATAACTTATTAGCTTGACATATGATGTTTTACCTGACCTAGACCTATTGACAGTTTGAACATAAATCAAATCGCAATAAGTCCTAGAGCTTCTTTGTCTGGCATGTGCAGAGAGCCTCTATACTTTACCTATGTCATCGTGTTCTAGGACAGCCGGCAATGAACGACAAAGTCGGTGGGCGGTAGTCCTTACACAGGAAATTTTGCCGTAAAGGGTGTCTTGAATGGCAGACGAGGATATTAACCAAGAGAGTCAGAAAAATAGAGGTAATAGCGAGTCCAAAGATGGATTAATCAAAAGAGTCATAATAACAGAAGTAATAATGCATCCAGAGATTAACCAAAAGAGCTATAATAAAAGTAATAATGCGTCCAGATATTAACCAAAAGATCCATAATAAAGCAGATGATATTAGCAGTATTGATGCGTGCACACAACAGGTGAGCGAGAGCGAGGGCGAGAGGCTGCTGCAGGAGCGTCTAGCGAAGCAGCGCCGCACTGTCGAGAAGCTGCACGAGGACCTCGAGACGCGCATCTTGCAGCGGCACTCGGAGCTCTGAGGTGGCGCTTCTTGTTAGGCCTTTGTGTGGGCAAGGCTGCTCCTTTTGTGTTGACAAGGCTGTTCTTTTGTGTGGACAAGGCTGTTCTTTTGAATTGGCATGGCTGCTTAGTGTTCCCAGAGGGTAGACTTTTGTGTTGGCAAGGCTGCTTAGTGTTGCCAGAGGGTAGACTTTTGTGTTGGCAAGGCTGCTTAGTGTTGCCAGAGGGTAGACTTTTGTGTTGGCAAGGCTGCTTAGTGTTGCCAGAGGGTAGACTTTTGTGTTGGCAAGGCTGCTCTGTGTTCCCCGAGGTCAGCCATGATCCCTCTCGTTTTGTCTGGTGTCTCACACAATGTGTGGGGCAAAACAAGGTATCGCATACAACTTTCGGGATACCTATGACGTTGTAGATAGATGTTCAACTTTAAATATTTCTGTAATGCCAAAACGGCGACATTATGAATGTTTATTAGTCTATACAAGCAGAAGATTAGGCGAGGAGTTGTGATGGTGACTTATTGTCTTTTAATATCATAGGTGCTGATGAAAATACTGTGCTGGAATTCCTCGTTTCTGTAGTCAGCATTTAGGTACCTTGACTTGCTCAGTTTTCCATTCTTTACTGCTTATTTTGTGTCTTTACACTTCGTGTTGAAAGTCTGATCCCTCATGAGATTAAAACATTTCCATGAAAATTTTATATTTCTTTATTACATTTGTGTTCAATAAATTAGATACGTCTACTTACTTTATTTCTAAAGAATGTCTGTCTGCATTCCATATTTGTGAGAAAATTAGAATGTCTATCATTTTTGAAACGAATTCGATGTCTGTTTTTGGGTTACTTAGCTCATATCTCTGTTTCTTCATTACGTTTATAAAACCCAGGGCTTTCTCGCGGGCGTTCTAAAAGAAAGTATTCCTTTCCTGGAGAAAATAAACTTGTATGCCTGTAGGTACATGCTAGGATTCACAATAAATGCATTACTAAAATATATTTTTATAATCTCGTACGTAAACGAAGTATTTTTGCTATTCCTATCATTCGTTACGCAAACGATACGCCATATTCTTCTAGCATTGAATTCTTTGAGTTTTTAAACTAACATCTTATGTTCTGTTTGTGCACGAGTGTAATCGAAAAATTGTTTGCCAACTTCTAAACTAGATATATTCCGTCTCCATAGCGACGGTCGAGCAATAGCTGTGTCGCTCGTGCTGTACGACTGACCGTGAGTTAAATTTAAGTTTTTGTTTTGTTCATTTGTTTATTTTGTATTGCGTTTGCTAACACCACCGACTGTTGGTATCTGTCAGAATGTTCGAACTGACGTATTGTTTGGGAGAGTTGGCGATTTTAAGTAATTGTTTGATGTGTTTCAAAGTTTATAAAAAAAATTCAAGACGCTCTGCAGTACTTCGCTTCAGGACGTTGCTGCTGCATTAACTCTACATAGCTGTTTCTTGGGTACGTTTTACATTGATTTATTTTCTCTTAGATTTGTTGATTCATTTTTTATTAGATTTGATGATGCATTTTGTCTTAGATTTGATGAATCATTTTGTCTGAGATTTGAACTGCTGTATGTTCATCATTTCTATATGTATCATTTCAGTTGATGGTAGTTTACATTGGTAAGTTTAGAATTAGTTTACTCTGGTGAGAACTTATTCGATTATTGGATCTCTGTACGAACAAAGTCACATTACTGTTGAGCGTTGTCAGTTTTGTTCGACGCTTTCATAGAAATCAGGTAATTTGCTCGGCATTTTGTTTGTCTGTAAGATGTTTTGTTACTTGTACGTTTTAGATATTTTACTGGCCGTCTTTTGAGTAGCTTATGGTTATATTTATCATAGCGTTGTGGGATTTGTCGCTCGCCATGGCACAGTGGTTAAGGGCATCGCCCTTGCATGTAGAAGTCGAGGGTTCGTATCCCGGCGCTGGCGCGGCGATTTTCCCCGTCGGGTATGAGGGAAAGCTCAAGCACAATACCCCACTCAACCCAGGTGTCGGAAATGGGTACCGGCTTTACGGGGGAACCGTCATGGTGTCCTATATACAGTGTTAGTTATAAGGCATTTGAAAAACCAATGCTCAAGATCATATGTATCAGGCTTGATTGGAAATAAAGCATCCTAAGATGCCGATGTTTATTTCTGCTTTGTCTGCTTGGAACGAGGCATAAGTAGTAATTCATACTGCCTTGAACGTTTAAAATGTCTTCCAGTAGAATAAGTCTCTCAGCGTCTATCCGAGATCCAAAGCTTTCTTTAATCTGGATCCAAGTCTGTCAGGAATGCATCTTCATTTGCGGTTTGAAGGTGGGTGAAAATCTATTCTAACTCCAGGTCTCACAAGAAACAGGATCTCCCTTGGCTGTAGCCGTCCAGCTTCCGTACTTGGGATGGACTCTTGACAGTTTACCGATGCCGCAAAGCAAATATAGCGCGTAGTATTTAATAGTAGTAATGGAAAAGAAATTTCCCACCCGTTTAATATAGGCGTTTCGAGCATCAGCTCATAAGCAGCAGTTCATCTGCTAATAAATAAGAAAATTAAGTTGAAAATATCGAATGGCTCGCTGAATGCTGAAGACAAAATGATCTATCCGAAAATTTCGAATTTACAATTTAAATTATATTCAAGAGTTGGGCACTTTTTCCTTCGCATGAAAAGGGTGCTGGCCTGTAAATGTACTGAAATATTATGAATTTGAATTTGAGTTCAGCTGTTGTTAACTCGCGCCACTAAAATAAGATGTTCCTAACTTCGTTGAGTCCCTTTCTATTGGGTATATTTACGTGCAGAAAATACTCATAGCATTGCTGTGCGTCCATGCATATAACACCTACTTAGTACATTATTCCCGCTGTAATTGATGTGGCCGAAGTGCCCCCGATTCCGGTAGTGTTACTTTCTGCGAGTATTAATTCTTGTTCCAACTCTTCCTGAATTGTTATGGTTTAAATTTAAAGTGATTTATGCTGAAATACCATTCTGTAATGTTCAGTAAATTATTGTCTTGAAGTGAGTTTTGTTAACATGCATGCATATCTATGAGTTCGTCCATTTATTATGCAAGAGAAAACCACCTTCCATGTTCGGCATTGACCGTATAATGAAAACAAGTAAACTGCAAGATGTAGATTCTTTTTGTCTAGGCATAAAGAGAAATAGAATGGAATTTTTTTCAAAAGTATGATGAAGCACGAAAAAATTTAATTACACATAAACGATTGAATTTATAACTTTTCCGCTACCTTCTTGGTAAAAAAGCATTTAAAGGAAGCACTAATCGTACGTGAAAGTGAATGCTGGATACGACAGCGCTCGACATAAGAGGGACAAATCCTCGTATCTTCACAGCAATTTGTGAAGGATGTCGTGACGTGTCGCAGATACATAAATGTATCGGTGTGCTCAAGGGCTGTATAAATAGTTCGATATTATATCACCACGCCATGAAGAGATCATGAGCCTTCCTCTACTATAGCTTGACTCTCAACTTCTTGGTTATATAGCCGTAGTGTCACCACGTCACGATGTCATTAGCCTTCCTCTACTAG